>NW_024121455.1:4116674-4291221 GCF_016745375.1 Pimephales promelas
ATTGATAAAAAAATATGACAGTCTTGTTTTGTGCTCTACGCAATTATGTACACTCACCGGCCACTTTATTAGGTACACCTGTCCAACTGCTCGTTAACACTTAATTTCTAAGCAGCCAATCACATGGCGGCAACTCAGTGCATTTAGGCATGTCGACATGGTCAAGACAATCTCCTGCAGTTCAAACCGAGCATCAGTATGGGGAAGAAAGGTGATTTGAGTGACTTTGAACGTGGCATGATTATTGGTGCCAGAAGGGCTGGTCTGAGTATTTCAGAAACTGCTAATCTACTGGGATTTTCACGCACAACCATCTCTAGGGTTTACAGAGAATGGTCCGAAAAAGAAAAAACATCCAGTGAGCGGCAGTTCTGTGGGCGGAAATGCCTTGTTGATGCCAGAGGTCAGAGGAGAATGGCCAGACTGGTTCGAGCTGATAGAAGGGCAACAGTGACTCAAATAACTACCCGTTACAACCAAGGTGGGCAGAAGAGCATCTCTGAATGCACAGTACGTCGAACTTTGAGGCAGATGGGCTACAGTAGCAGAAGACCACACAAATGGTCCGGGATCCAGCTTTTGCTTTCTACAGTCGCCATTCATTATGTGTACATTATTTGACACAGACACGTGCGTGATCAGCTTCTCAGATGATGCATTCAGCTTCAAACGGATCCCGACTGAGATGAAAACACAGGAAAATTAGATCAACAATACATTCAGATTCACCGATTTAAATGAATGAATTCAGTAGGGCTGCAGGTATCGATTCTTTTTGTAATCGATTAATCTAGCACTTAATCGATCGATTAATCGAGTAATCGGATAATTTGTTTATGTGTGTTTTTAAGCAACCAAAACAAATAATTATGAAAATGATAAGGTGTTTAGCTTTTATTTCTTTAAAAAAATAGAGGTATTTATTCCAACTCCAACATTTGGCTCCACAACTAATTATTGCAATTTTTAGCCATTTAGTGTTTATAAGTGCCAGTGCCAACAACAATTATATAACAATAGAGTTAAAACAATTTACTGTAAAACATGTTACATGTAGCCCATAACATGTAAAACTTTGAATACAAACTTAAATAGTAAAGCCCATTTGGCCTTAGTTTTGTCTTCTTAATACAACATTACAAAAAAAGGATTGCACCTTCTGCAAATTACCCACCTGGAAACAAAAATAAATTAATATAAAATATCAACCCAAACAGGTACACAAATGTGTACAATTTATAAACAAAATGAATGGAAATAAAACAATTATACATAACAATCAGACTTTTTCAACTGTAATCTCAAGACAAACATCAGAGTGTGTGTGTCTGTGTGTCTCACAATATTTGTTCCTCCATCACGTCCCGGTGAATGTATGCTGAAATTTTTGTTGCGTGGCTACATAAAAGTCTAAGCATATGATGAATTGTCGCAATTGGTCTGACTGGCGCATGAGAGAGACATGGGTGCACGCGCTCGCTTACCTCTCTGCCGTCGTGCGCGAGCCGCGGTTAGGAGCTCAACATCTCGCATGCGCGCTCACACTACTAGATTACAGGATATTTTAACTTGCGAATTAATATGCGTCCTAAAACTAGTCGATCGCGAGTGGCTCAACAGGTAGATCTATAGACGAACTCATCTTTCAGGCATTTGACCGAAGGGATTGACACTTCAGCGTGAGAAATCGAATTGCGCGAGTCTCACGCTGAATGCGTGAGTGGCAGTCCTGCCAGGTATACTTTGCAGACACATTGCACCTTTTTCTTTCCCTTTATAAACATATAATGATCCCAAACTTTAGACATTCTCTGCCATTTATTAAGTCAAAAGTATGATGCGTATGGGGAGCGTGCTTTTGCAGTGGCAGGGCCCTGTCTGTGGAACACCCTGCCCCTAGAGATCCAAACGTCCCCAACCTGTCTATTTTTAAGTCTTTGGTAAAAACCTACGTGTTCTCTTTAGCATACTGATCTCTTTTTTTAAGTATTTTAATATGTTATAATTGAGTCCCTGACGAGGCTACTCGTATGTGTTATATGTTTTTTTTTTCTTGCTGTTTTTACTTTTCTTATTTGTGTGTTGTAAAGCACTTTGGTCTGTCTAAACGACTGTTTAAATGTGCTATATAAATAAATGAACTTGAACTTGAACAGTGTGTGCTCACTGCTATTGTGCCTGTAAAGCGAGGTTCACAACTTCACAGTACGCTATTCAGTAAACACCCCTGCTGTTTAAAATGTGTATCGCAACTCGTTTAACATTTCAACCGACTTGAATCGTCACACATTTTTATTGTTTTTCAACCGGTTGTGAGTGAATCGTTACATCCCTACATGGCTACATTGGTGCCAATAAGAGCTAAGGTAAGTCTTATACAGTCAGGATTAGCACATATCGTTTACACGTCCACTAATGTCTGATTCACAACCTAATGACTTCTTTGAACCAATTTATTAATGAATGGGTAAAACAACTGATCTGTCCAACACTAAACTCAGGAGACGTCACTGTTTAGTTCATTTGTAGAACAAACACTACAATTTAAAACTGAACTCGTCTGCTCAATTTAGTGTGAACCGAATTAGTCACAGCACAGATCAGAAATAGGAGTCAGATTTCATTTGTCAAGTTATTCATTTATAAGTCAGTCCAAAACGGTATATCAAGGCACCTATTTAAGCGAGTTTTTCAAAATTGAGTTTTGTTTGTTGTGTTTCTCATTAAGAATAATAATACAGACAACAATAGTAATAATCCACAGTAGTTGCTTGTCGAGTTCGCATGCGCAAACCGTAAGTCTCCACTGTTGCTTAGTTACCAATGATCACGTGCGCAAACTCGACAATCAATTACTGTGGACTTCGACCGAAAACAGGAAGTAAATACAGGTATGTGAGCTGGCTGAATAAACATAATTTCTATTCATCTCTTTCACATCTACTTCAGTCAGATTCACCGTGTTCACTCTGAATAAAATCACTCACATGGCGCTTGTAATGACACATCAAGGATGTTAAGAGGCTAAAAGCAAGTTTAAAACAGAGCTCATTTAATTCAACAGGGTGCAAATTTTAAAAAGAGGATAACACGGTGTAGGAAACACTGAGAACACTCCAAATTTACAAAAAAAATAAATAAATAGCTCAATGTTAAAATTGACCAGAGTTCTCCTTTAAGAATTGATACAAGATTGTACATTCGGTTTGGTGGAAAAACAGATATAAATGTAAAGTAATTCTGCTTGTAGTTCTATTTTAACCCTTAGGGGTCTGATGTCAATGTCAATGCAGGGAACTACACTGCGACCAAAATGGTCGCATATGCGACCTTTTGAAATCCCATTGCGACCCTAATTTTTAATGGGTCGCAAATGTATCACTGACTATTTTGACGGGTCTGTTTTTTTTTAGTTTCTTTCGGTTTGTATTTAATCTTCTAAAACCTGTCGGATCGTCCGCTTTTTGTCCCGCCAAAGCCTTTTTTGATCGCGGTGAGTGTTGTAGAGTAGAATGACTGATGCGTTTGACAGCGCGCAAACGAGCTGAGAGAGAGAGCCGCGCGCGCACTATCACGTCTTCACACAACACAAGCGCTGTCTTGCTCTCTCTCTCTATCGCGCGCATATTATTCAAATGACATGATAGTAAAAGGTTTGTGTCTTTATAATAGGCATGCTAATCATAATCATATAGGCTACCATCTGAGCCTGCATGGCGGCAGGAAAAAGACGCAGAGATGTAAGAGACCGTGTCTCTTCCTTACACCAAAGGTAGATTTGCGGTCTGGTGTTCGGCTGATAAACTCTGCCATGAGCTAACTAATTATATTGCTAGCACTAGCGCTGATATTGACATCGACTAATGTTATATGATCACTAGCAGTTTTTTAGACTAACGTTAGTTTTTTCATAATCATAATCGCGTGATTCGCGTCAAGACACCTGATTGGCTAATACTACACACTGAAGATAAATTAAATGTTTTATTAAATAATTACTGAAAATATCCCTCTCTTCATCCCACACCCCAAACATGACATACAAAATGTTGTGGAACAGAAACAACCAGAGATATATTTATAAGCTATCATTTTATTGTCATCACAGCTTTCCAACAGTCCTGCGTATGATTGTACATTGATTAAAAAAGAAAATCAAATGTGTTTTAATGGTAATTATTTTATACGGAAATAATGTATTTATAATTCAGATGAGAATAAAGTTAGGGTTAGTTAAAATTAAGGAAAACAAATATATTGATCTGAAATATTGCAAATTAATTTTACATTCATTCAAGTACAATTACCAAACATATATCAAGGTCATTTTGTCTTTTTATTAATTTAATTAATAAACTAATTATATAAAACTATTGTCAGTGCACTACACATAAACTGGTTCTATGCCTTTATTAATAAAACTTAAACAACTTAGAAAAAAATAAGAGGCTTAAGACATTTATAAAAATGCCTTCTGCATTTTTGTTTTGCTTTTCACTCCATTGTACCGAAATCGTACCGAACCGTCTGAATGTCTGAACCAAGGTATGAACCCGACCCAACCATACCGTTCCACCCCTAATGCAGTTTCATTATTATTCATTACTATCCAGAGTGCGGCTTACTATAAATAATTTGTGCGACCAAATCATGTTTTGCGCCAGTAACTGAAAAAGTTAGTAGCGCAAGTGCCACCAGTGGAAAAGGTTAGTGTAGTTCCCTGCAATGTCATGTTTATTTGTATAGCACATTTCCAAGGCCTAGGCCTCCCAAAGTACTTCACAGTTAGAGCACAAAACAATAAACACAAATTGATACACTAAAACACAATAAGTAAATGAATAAATAAATAGCAAATACTAAGAAATAGAATACAGCATACATCAAGGCGGCTCCCCTGTGCCGAACGCTAATTCAAACAAATGAGTCTTCAACAATGATTTAAAAATGGACAAGCTACCAGCAGTCCGCACTGCTACAGGCAATGAGTTCCAGAGTGTCGGAGCAGCCACTGAAAAAGCCCCATCACCTTTGGATCTGCGTTTAGATCTAGGAACCTCCAGGACCATCATGCTGGCTGAACGGAGGTCTCTGGAGGGCCTATGCAGCCTGACAAGGTCCGTAAGGTACTCTGGGGCAAGACCATTGATACATTTAAAAGCAAGTAAAAGACCCTTAAAATCAATCCGATATTTTACTGGAAGCCAGTGAAGCAATGAGAGCACTGGAGTGATGTGCTCCCGTTTCTTCTTGCCACTTAGGAGATGTGCTGCTGCATTCTGTACAAGCTGTAGACGATAAAGCTCACCCTTCCCAATGCCTGTATACAGGGAGTTACAGTAATCCAGGCGAGAGGTAATAAAAACATGAATGACTTTTTCTAGGTCAGTCTCAGCTGAAAAAAGCTGGCCCTAACCACAGCACTGACCTGCTTATCCAGTTTAAAAGCACTATCAACAATCACTCCAAGGTTCCGTGCATGGGATCTTAAGTGAGGTGCTAGATGGCCAAGGGAGCTAATGAGAACCTGAACCAACTCCGGACGCCCAAACAAGACAACCTCCGTTTTAGTCTCATTCAGTTTTAAAAAAAATTAGGTCCATCCAAGTCTTAATATCGCTTAAGCAGTTTGTCACGGCCTGCAAAGATTCTTTAGCTGGAACCTTTAGCGGTAGATACACCTGCACATCATCAGCGAAGCAGTGGAAGGAAATGCCATGCTTCCTGAAAATATACCCCAATGGTAGCATATACAGGGAGACAGTGGACCTAGAACTGACTCCTGCGGTACCCCACAGGTCAAAGGGGCCACTGAGGATGAGAACTGTCCCATTTGTACTGAAATTGATCTGTCTGTTAAATACGACTCAAACCACTTAAGAACAGTGCCTTTCAAGCCAACACAGTGCTCTAAACGCCACCAGAAGAATTTTAAGATCAACTTTGTCGAAGGCTGCAGTCAAATCAAGTAAAATTAAAATGGCACAATTGCCAGCATCAAGATGTAAGAACAGATCATTAAAAACTTTCAATAGAGCAGTCTCCGTACTGTGACGAGGCCTAAAACCTGACTGAAACTTTTCACAGACATCAGCTGTCTTCAAAAATTCTTGAACCTGTAATAAAACAGATCTTTCTAAAACCTTTGAAATAAAAGGGAGCTTAGAAATGGGTCTAAAATTAGACAAATTCCTAGGGTCTAAGTTCTTCTTCTTCAGAAGAGGCTGAACGATGGCATGTTTAAAGGAAAAAGGAACACAGCCAGAACTAAGACACAAATTAATACATTTCAAAATAAAAGACTTCACTGAACAGAATACCTCCTTAAACAGACGTGATGGAATACTATCTGTTTGACAGTTTGCAGGGCGTAAATGTGCAACTATCTCATTCAGTTCAGCAAGAGTGACGGGTTCAAAGCTGTCAAAGACAGCTGTGCATGCTATAGGAGCTGAAGGGACCTGAGCAAACCGAGAGAGTGAGATTCTAATAGCAGAGATCTTGTCTATAAAAAAGTGCAGAAAAGCCTCACACAAGCTAGTAGAAGGCTCCATACAGACAGCATCACCAGCGTTCACCAGTGAATCAAATACATTGAAAAGAACCTGGGGCTTATGAGCATTTTTAGACACAAGTGAGGAGAAATAATCAGTTTTTGCAGTTTTTACAGCCTGCTGATATTTAGTAAGACTGTCCTGAAGAAGCTCCCTAGAAATTTGCAGATTGTCCTTTTTCCATTTTCTCTCCGCCTGTCTACATGAGCGCCTGAGTGTACGGGTGGACTCATTCAGCCAGGGCTCCTTTTGTGGCTTTAAACGCTTTAAAGTCATGGGTGCAATCGAGTCTAAAATCTTAGTACAGAGAGAATCAAACATTGCTATGCATTCATCCACACTGCAATCATTAAGATCGTCTAAAGAATATAAAAAAAGAGTCTTTAAACATAGCACAAAACAACTGTGGAGTTTCAGAATTAAAAACGTGAAAACGGCGCAGAGGAGCTGCGCTGAGAGAGTGAGCAGGCACAGAGATGGAAAATAAAACAGGTAAATGGTCAGATAAAAGTGTGTGGCCGATCTCAGTTATCTGTATGTCCAGCCCATATGACAGCACAAGATCCAAAATATGACCCTTTTCATGCGTGGGCTCCCGAACAGACTGCATAAGGTTAAAAGAGTCAATTACATTCATAAAATCTTTGACCAGAGGTCTGTTCTCGCAACATACATAAATCCCCAACAATCAAAAAGTGGTCATATTTAAGAGTGACACCCAATACAAAGTCTGCAAAGTCCCGAACAAAGTCTTTGTTAAATTTTGGTGGCCGATAGATCACCGCACAAAGAAAAGTTTCCGAAAGCTTTACCTCAAAGAGTTGCAGCTCAAAGCTGGAGTAGCCTGCAGTTGAAGATTGTTGACAGCAAAAAGTAGATTTAAAAATGGATGTCAGTCCTCCATCTGAGGTGTATTCTGGGTACTGGAGGTGTTCTGACATGCGCTGACATTTGTGCTTTTTTTCTGTTACTTGTGACATTTTCATGGTTAAAGTATTATTACACTGTATTCAGCACAAACTCTGCTACAATAATATGATAGCAGCACGTATGTAAAATTTTGTAGTTTTAACAATGACGTTTATGCGTGGTTTGTGAATAAAACAAACAAAAAAATGTCACTGGAATAAGTTCATAAAACCCATACTGATTATTTCTTCACAAGACTTTTTAAAAAATAGTATCACATAGCTTAGAGTATTTGCTCCAAAATTATATGAAAATCTTCCTGACTACTCATTCAGATAAGACAATCAAGTCTTTTAAAATTGTTTGTGTTTTGGGGAAGATCGCTTTATGCGGGGAGGTGTTACTCCCCCCCCCCCCCCCCCCCCCCATTATGATTTCCATTACACGAGAGTAGATGTTAACTTTATGCTGATTTATACTTGGCTTTCGCCAAGGTAAGCTAAGACATAGCTTTGCAGTAAACTATGCTTCTACATTAGGGCTATACGATTTTGGAAAATAATCTAATTGCGATTTTTTTTTTTTTTTTTTTTAATTATTTTTATTTTTTTTAACCAATATTGCGATTGCGATTTAAAAAAAAAAGTTATTTACCTTCTGTATTAGTCGACAAAGACAAGCAATAAATCATTGTACAGTAGGGATGGGAATCTTTAGATAGCTCATGATCCGATCTACTTTTTTTCTTATTAATTAATCTTAATAACTCTTAAAATATGTATTTAATTACATGTGTAAAAACACATAAAAAATAAATATAAAAAAACATTTAATTAAACCAATTACATGTTTAGAATTTTAAATAGGCTATATAAAATAATATAGCTTAAAAATATAAAAGCTAAATAAAGAGAAACAAAAAAAAAACATTACAAGCAATAAACAAAGAGTGGTCTCAGTAAATGTGGTTTGTACTGTTGGTTTAAGATATAACTGACCGTGTTTACATTAATTTCGCGTCATAAAAGCATTTTGACATGCAAGTACATTTACCAATGAGTCACTCACAGCCGCATGCACGAGCGATCTTCACAAAGCATGCGTTAGTATTTTAAAATGAAAGCAGCCTTCTCAGTGATTTTCATGGTTTTAATATATAAGCCAACTGCATTCCAAAAGACATAAATAATGCCTCTGTGAAGCATTTGTAAAGAAAATTCCCGCGGGAGAGAACGCGCACTGCAAGTGTAACGTTATAACATCAAGCAAAGCGGCGAAACCTGTTCAATGAAGCCTGCGAATGTCCTTGTAATTCGGTTCAATCCCGAACTTTATGAAATAACGTTACTATGTTTTGGAAGGTTCGAGCGGTGTCGTGTGTGTGTGTGAGTGAGGAAGAGAGAGAGCGAGAAAATAGAAGCAAGCAGATTTAGAACACGGTTCGTTTCTAAAGCACGCGCAGCGTCATCACGCATCTGTGTTTAAAAACTAAGCTCATACTCGATTCTGAAATTCTCTGAATCGATCCAGGATTGTTGAGGAGAGGAGAGAATAAATAACACAATAAACTGTTCTTTTCTGAACGCCAGACCACGTAGCGTGGCAAGTTGATGTTTTATCTTGCAGACTGCTTTTCGCTCACGTGTCACGTGACCAGTGTAATCGCAGCTCTTGCGATTACAAAATCGCATTTCATCATATCGCGATTTTATCGATATGCAATTAATCGTTCAGCCCTATTCTACATCCATTTACGCTTCTTTCCATATGGTGGTGTGACTCCCCTTCTGTCCGGCGTTAACGGCTGCAGTGTACTTGTCGCGTCAGCACACACGACGGCTGCAACTACAGTGTGTTCTCCCTAGTGGACCACCACGACAACCGTCTGGATAGGGCTGGACGATTAACCGAAAAATAATCGAAACCGAAATTCAGAGCCTATAAACGACGTGATTTTACCATGTCAGTTATTTTGGTTTTTGAATACTATTAATATATCCGCCCACTGTGTGTTGACGTACTTTCCCCTTAAAACATAGTAGTCACGTCACTCTACCCCATCCAGTCAGCAACATTGAAACAACATGAGCCCCTTTCACACAGCGCGTTGATCCTGGGAAATTGCCAGAACAAACACCTGTGTGAACGCAAACACGGCCCGGGATTGGTGCCTTATATAGAGATAGAGATTGCTAACGTGACGTCACCAGTGACGTATTACCAGTGGTGAACGTTTTGGGAATCCACGGTACAAACAGTGTACAAGATGCGTTCTGCCTGCTGTGTTGTAAACTGTAATTATCAATTACGTTGACTATTAGGGACATGGAAATTGATTATTTGTCAAATTCGAATGACGTTTTTATAATTTATGCCCGTATGAGTGAGTTTAATTTGTTCATTGATCGATCGTTAATCTAGTAAATGATTTAATCCACTGAATACTGCTGTGGTAATATAAACACTCTCCCAACAGCATACGGTTTCTTTTTAGCCTTAAAAGTCATTTATTCCAAGTCAAATTAAAATTATATAGTTGTATATATCACTTGTGATGGTATTTTGTATAAATATGACCAGGCATGCAGTTTACCAATAACATTAGAGCAACAGCACTACGAAAGCCCGCGGCCCACAAGCGACATCACAGTAGCCTAGCAACACACAGCTACAACGTCGCTGGCGGTGTGAACGGGGCTTTTGGCTGGCCATCATTACAATCTTGACAGGAATTCTGACTACATGCAAATGACAGAGAGCGATGAGTGTGGAATAGCATACATTTGAATGGACAACAGTTTTCTGCTCCACTTTTACAATCTCCAGGTCCTGGACCCACCCATCTGTAAGAAAAGACTTGGGCCTGCTGCAGCGACTTGAAGTTACTGAAAACTTTGTGCGTGTATGCTCTAACATTTAATATAGTTGTGTATGGGTGCTCGAAGTAGGGCAACGGGTTGACGTCTCCTGGCCAGTCACTATGCTCATAAGGATCCAGTCCTTTGATTTTCTACATTTCCACAGTGAAAAACAAAACTAGGAAATATTACTGGTACAACAATTTATTGTATTTATTAACAACATAGAATCATAAACACGGGACGTGATGGAAAACTGTCCATTGTGCCAATAGGTGGTATGCACATGAGTTTTGCCTTGATGTTGAGAGTGGCGTGGGATCTGTACTTCAGCCATGGGAAAGGTTTAAATTTCGGGACACATCATCAGTAATGTGCCTTTGAATCAGGGGGTCTTTCGGCCTTTCAACACTAGACACCCTCATCAAAGGTGGCCAGCTACAGGGTGATCAAACCTGAGCTTGTGTCCCATGCCCAATCATAAGAAAAATTAGGACTATGCAAGGCAGGAGGCGTCCTCTTCCCTGAGTCAAGCATAAGGCTGACCGCATACCTTCAGCCTCCTCATGGAGGGTTGTGACCTGGGTTCCCAAGGGGGTTATCGGGTGGGGGGATTAGTGAGTGGGTCATGTTGATGCTCTTTGAGCCCAACAGGGATCCTTCCTCTTAGTCCAGATCCACTGGCTGCTTCTTTCGGATGCCTCAGAGACTGATCTGATTGTTTGTCGCAAAGCCTGTCCACGGATGCCAAGGTCTTTCAGCAATCTGATGGTAGACGAAGCCACAAACCCTCTGCATCCCACTTCAACCGGATAGACTTTCGCTTTCCATCCTCGTTGTTGAGCGTCTGCTGCCAGTCCTATATAGCGCAGTTTCTTGCGTTCATAGGCCTCATCTGTTGCATTCTCCCATGGGACTGTGAGCTCAATGATGTAAACAGACTTTAACGAAGGGGACCAGAGAACCAAGTCTGGCCTAAGGGTGGTGACTGCAATTTCAGGTGGAAAGATTAGTTGCTGGCCTATATCGACTAGCATCTTCCAGTCCCGGGCCATGGCTAGCTGTCCAGTCTCTGGTTTGGTAGGGGGATGGTTGGGCTTTTCCTGTCCCTCTCGGATGAAGATTGGGGCCGTGATGGACTTGGTTGCTCTCAGGGGCAAGGAGTTGGTGGCATCCCTCTGGCTCTCAAGAGCTGCTGCCAGACTCTTGAGGACCTGGTTGTGTCTCCAGGTGTAACGACCTTGTGTGAGACTGGTCTTACAGCCGACCAAGATGTGCTTAAGTGTCGCTGGAGTTGGGCAGAGGGCACAGGTTGGGTCCTCACCATACCACTGGTGGAGGTTTTTTGGTGATGGGAGCACATCATAGGTTGCTCTGATGATGAAGCTGATGTTGCTTGCATCCATTTCCCAGAGCTCCCTCCAGCTAAGCTTTCTTCTCTCCAGGCCTTCCCACCTCATCCATTGTCCCTGCTTAGCAAGATAGACAGCCTTTGAACTTCTTTCTGCCTCCTCCTGACGGCGCACTTCCTCGACCACCATTTTCCTCCTCTCTGCTGTTGAGGCCTTACGCCAAGTTGGCTTGCTTGTCGTAAGGCCAAGGCCTCCTCTTCCCAACTGGACGTGCCCTACAATATCGCTGTGCCTCAGGGCTGACGTAGCTTGCTGCACCGCGTCGGATGGTTTCCATTTCCGTCCAGTTAACAGAGGTGGAACGGCATTGCTGATGGTCTGGTCTCTGGAGTCCTTCAAAGTCATCTGAAGTCTCACTTTAGAGCACTTGTACTCTTCGGTGAGGCTGGTGATAGGAAGCTCAAGGACCCCTTTGCCGTAGAGGCTGATGTTAGTCAGACAGCGAGGGACGCCGAGCCATTTCTTCACGTATGAGGTCATGGTTCGCTCCATCTTCTCCACAGTTGTTATTGGGAGCTCGTAAATAGTGAGTGGCCACATAACCCGAGGGAGAAGTCCAAATTGAAGGCAATGTATTTAAACAAGTATGTGTGCGTGCATTTTTTTTTACAAAGAAATTCTCTTTTTAGAAGTTAGTCAGTAATAAACTTGATTCTTTAAGTTTGTTAAGATTGGAGATATACAACAATTGCATGTAAATGGTAAACAAAAAATAGCTCTGATATAGTCTTTTCAGTCATACTTCGATATGTTTACAAGACAGCAAACATTAATAAAAAATAGGCTACACTCGGTTTTGATATGGGCATGTACCTGTCTGTGGCTATTACATAAACTAAAAGAAAAGTTTATTCTGACTAGTTAGCTCGTTTTATTTATTATTAAAACATATAGACTGAATAATTAAGAGAAGTTTAAATGACTAAATAAATATTTTTGAGTCTTCATTTCCTTTCTGACGTAGCCTACTCCAGTTCTTGTTAAAACATACTAGACATGCAAATTCTGTGCATTTTGGGCACTTTTTGTGTGAAATCATACTTATTTTCTCCATCAAAAGTGTGCTTTCACTTGAAATGAGCATAGCACAACACAAATAGACTCTGCCCGAACTACGAGCGCCGATCCAAGTGCGCTAAACTGTGCAGAATCACATATGGTCCATTGTTTCCAGAAGAAACACAAACACAAACCGTTTACTTCTCTTCAATATGTACACGTAGCCTACTGTTCGCGCTCACCTTATCACCTAATTCACATCTCACCAGCGCACTTGGATTGGCGTTCGTAGATCGACTGGCCGAGACTATTGTTCAAAGCTTCTTCCTGTATTCGCGAAGTTAAACTTGTTAATGGATATTGAATACCTCAAACGGTTTTGCTTCCTGTATTCGCGAAATTAAACTGTATGGACACTGACAAAGTTCTCAATGCTTCGGTTTGAATGTAGGGACCCTTGTTATGCTGTCGTGTTGGTGTGGGGCTATTTTGAGCGTTGTTGGTCTTCAAGTGGGCACCTTCCATCCTCAGTGTTTCGTCAACTAGCCCACGACACCTCAAGAGGGCTCGACAGTGACCCTGGCGTCCCAGAGTCACCCCCCTCTGTCCCCCACTCAACTCAGCCCAGCTTACTGACCCCTACAGAGACCTAACCACGATCACGCGCAACCCAACCATACGCGCCAACCCGTTTGATAATGGCTGTCGAGCCCCACTGGTGCGTTATAAAGCAGTTTCAGTGGCAAACGGTTCCGTATGGCATACCACCTACCGCAAACCACAATATCTTGCCAACCACCGTCATTCAAACAATATACACAGGAACGTAATGACTGTAATTTCAGTGCAACCTATACAAACAGTCTCTTCAAGAATTCTACGAAACCGTAGCGTGGCGGTCTGTACATAGCCAGCTAGAATCTTTCCGTCTCAACCACAGCCAGTTACTGCTCCTTTCTGCTGCTTCAGATAAGTTCCTTACAGTGAGATGCAACTCTTGGCCACTGAATCCAACGTCTCTGAGGAACCGGGTTGTAGAGTGTGCCACAAAACCTCGACAACCCACTTCCACTGGATAAACTTGGACTCTCCATCCTCGCTGCTCTGCCTCAGTGGCCAGATGAGCATAACGCAATTTCTTCCTCTCATATGCTTCATCTACCGCATCCTCCCATGGCACTGTTAGCTCTATCAGCTGAACAATGCGTGCTGATCCAGACCACATAACAATATCTGGTCGTAAGTTAGTGGTAGCAATCTCAGGTGGAAAAATAAGGCGTTCATCAAGATCAGCCAGCATCTTCCAGTCCCTAGCAGTTTCCAGTTGTCCTGGGTGAGAATTGGTGTTAACACCTTTTCTTGGTGGTTGCTCGCCTGGGCGGAGGAATATTGTCTTCTGCGTGTAATGTTTTGCAGGTGGCATCTTATTGGTCATACTACGCTTTCCCTCCAATGCTAAAGCCAAACATCGCAGTACTTGGTCATGGCGCCAAGTAAACCGACCCTTTTTTCGTTGTTGTTTTAGAAATGTTCTATGACAATTGTTAAAAAATGTTTGTTTTTTTTTTGGTCGACTATGGTTGCGCAGGACAAGATTTTGGTCGACCAAGGATTTCTTTGGTTGACTACAGCCCTAGTCATTTCCAAGGTGTTTGATTAGTCACTTTACCATGTTCATGTACAGTCTCCTGTGAATACTGAAGTCAGCAGGACTCATCAGTGGCATCCCTGTAAAAAATAAATCATGCTCATATCATGCTGATATCAAGAGAAACCACAGGACTGCATGATTTTGGGAATATTATTTTTCTGGTTACAATTATTAAATATATATGAACACCAAGTTTGTTGTGCATCGTTATAGCCTATGTATAGGGCTGCATAAAATAATAACAGATAAATAGCAAGCAGCCTATATATTGTTAAAAAAGGAACACTTCAGCAACACTACACTAGACAAAAATATGATTTATCATACAGCATGTTACTTCAAACGTTTCCATTTGTTATGAAATAAGATTGGAGAAAACCTATGCCTATAATGTTTGGCATGTTTTGCTTTTCAAACCCACAGCATGAGTGCCTCAAACTTAGCGCGTGCAGAAGAAATTCACTGAACCGATCCGAATCCGCTCCAAACTATGAAACATTATTGTTACATGATACATATCTACGTTTCAGCAGATATTCTCAATCATACATGTCCAAACATTATAATATTCACTATTAAAGAATAACAAAGTCTTCTTTATATCATGCTGTGTTTAATATCAAAGATAAAAACATCTAATTTCTCTCAACTCAATCTCACAACTCCAATCTCATTTCATAACATTTTAGTGTGGGACCAGTTTAACTAGTAGCAACAATGTAAAGTACGCTATATACAACCATAAGATGTCTTGCCTTACAAAATTGACAAAAATGCAGAGTCGACTATTCTTTGTTTTGAGGTGACGAGGGCGGTAACAGTGCGTTCCTCCACGTGGAACATTTGAATTTGAACAGCTCGTGCGCACGTGTGGGCGTAGCTACGGCCGCATTAGTGCTTATCAGCTTAGACTGGAGAAAATGAACATGTCGTTGCTTTTATACGAATTACTTAAACAGAGAATATTTGTTTTAGGTATGATTTACATAATTTAAAAATGGAGACTTCAAGCTTTGTAAAGACATAACTCTCACATGTGTGTGGCAAGTATTTGCAGAGTTAAAGATCATTTTACGTCACGTTTCAGAATGTGAAATACATTTTCATTTTATGTCACGAACTTCAAATTGAGAGAGAAGGGAGAACGCGCATGTTTATTTTCTTTATTTTACAAAAATCACAACATTTTGTTTTTTATTATTTGTGTACACAAATAAAAGTAGACATTTAACAGTTTTGATTGATGTAACACTTGACTGTATCACAAAAATCGCCAGAGTTATTTGAGTCTCTTTTGCACTGATGAGAAAAAAAGAGAGACAATCACGCCGGCGTGATTCTCGACCCCAAGGGATTAAGCGTACTCATTATGATTACTCAAATATATATTTCCCTTTTGAGCTAATTTGCTACAGGATCTACATTGGCCAGTCATAATGATGACAAATTAAAGCTGCAAGCAGTGATGAGTGTTTTTGTACAGTCAATGAATTGTGTACAGAAAGCATTAAACCATCAAAGTTAAATGATTGTTTATTGTTTATGAATTTCCAATATTTTTTTTAGCAAGGGGTTTCAAACTTTTTAACAGTAATGAGCCCTAAACAATACCCTTGGGAGGTTCTTTATTTAGCCTTATATAATATAATAAAATATAAGCCTAATATAACCTAAACAATACCTTTGTGCGATTCTTTATTTAGGCTTATAATATAATACAATATGGGCCTAATATAATATTTAAAAAAAAAAAAATTCTATTTGAAGTAATATAATATATCAGTTTAAATGCTTCGATTTTGAACACAAGAGGGCAGTATAGCACTATGAATGATTTTTAAGTTGAAAATAAATTGGAAATTAAAAATAATTCTTAAATTAAAAAAAAAGGAAAACAATGGGTTTAGTTCTAATAGTGGTATAATTTTATAGAACAATAAATTGTGTATAATTACATTTTTTAAAGATTTGATGCCTTTCCTGATTCTTTTTTGACATAATCCCCCGCCATAGCAAAACCGTTTGAGGTATTCAATATCCGTTAACAATTTAGCATCTTTAATGTATTTTCATCATTTTGAAAAAGTTTGGGGGGAATAAATTAAACCACTTAAGAGGAGTGAATAAAAATGTAAAGGCTGATTTTGCAAAACATCCACATACAGACCAAAATAATCGACTTCCTGTTGGGCTGGCTTAAAGTTGTTTGGCACTATGAGATCTATATGTGTACCGAGTTTCAATATATTACTTGCAAGTGTGTTTGATTTATGGACCAAATTTTCAGACCAAGTTTATGGACCAAGTTAAAGTAATTGATAAACTAATTATGTAAAACTATTGTCAATTCACTACAATTAAACTGGTTACATTTTACTTTATTAAAAAAAAATCTTAATTAAAAAATACAAGGCTTAAGACATTTATTTTCTTTAAAGCAGGCCAAACACACAGCAGTGAAATGGTTAATCTAGCCCCTTTGCACGTCTACTGGCTAATAAATGAGATGTGTCTGACGAGTTTCATGCAATTTTAAGCATGCTAAGTGTCTCAAAAGCATCCTTAAAGAATTGTAAAGTTTGTTGCATTGCCACGGCAACAGTATCAAATATATCAAGAATCCATTCACAGGTCTACATCTGCCGTATGTTTACATTATACAGTTCACATAGAATTTGAAGCAAATCGGGTTAAAATAAGAGGGTGTTTTCAAAGCATTTTGAAAGGGACGCACTTCCTGCTGCCAGTTGGTGGCGCTATAACTTTGACTCACAATTGTCACATCCATGTGATCGGCCTCTTGCAGCGAACACAATGCTGAAATTTCATCAAGATCAGTTTATAACACACTTGCAGAAGTTATAACACACTTCCTGTTTCATGTTTCTTGCTATAATTTCGTTTCCTCGCCATGGCCAAACCGTTTGAGATATCAAAAATCCCCCGTCAATTTTTCATCCTCAATGGCTTGACTTCATGCTGACTGAGTTTCGTGGCATTTCTTTGAATTCTTTAGAAGTACTTTAAATTCCAATTCTGAAAGTTGATGTCACTGAAATATCTGGAAGAGAGTTTTACTGTTCTGACTGCCAAATGAGTGTGACACGCCAATGTGACACACCAATGTCTTGCTGTCTGTCCAGCTTTTTGTAAATTTTTGCAAATGTTCATAAAACATGAAAATATAGAGTTCTGGGCTATTTTTGTTAAATAGATTTAGTTGATTTATTTGGCCTCAACTGCATTTAGATGGTTTTCTGTAATCAATCTAACAACGATTTATCTTTTTTCTGCAATTGGACGAGCACTTCCAAGGAAATAAACCGCTCAGAAGCTTTGTTTCACCTCAAATGAAATGGATATGTATATTTATTTTAATATTAAGAACCACAGAAAATTGTATAATAATTTAGGTCTTCTTGGGTTCATTTGGTAAAAGCACATTTATTTAAAATTACCTTAAACCCGTGGCCACTAAAATCAGGACCGATCAGTGTCCGAGGCACTCGTCAAAGTTTTGGACCCGAACCCGTTCTGTTCTTGGGTCAGACCTCGGATTTTTAGATCCAAATGGACCTGTGAAAGACCTCTAATGGAAACTGCCTTCAAGTCAACAATGTTCACCTCTTTGCAGATGGAACCTGACGTCATGCGGCACTAGTGTTGCCAGTTCTGATTGCAGTGAAGAACTCTTCTCCTCCGTTTCTGTGGGCGATCAGGATGACTGTTATTCCCTCCTGGATGATCAGGATCTCACCTCCTTTGACCTGTTCCCAGAAGGCAGTGTCTGCAGCGACGTGTCATCCTCCATCAGCACTTATTGGGACTGGTCAGACAGCGAATTTGAGTGGCAGGTGAGCCACTCACCTTTTTTATTTTTTATTTCACTTTCATTGTTTTTTATTAACATATGGACAAGCTGTTGATTATTTTATTGAAGAATTTGCTGAACAAAAACTGTGCCATTGTAGTTACCAGGCAGTGACATAGCCAGTGGCAGTGATGTGTTGTCAGACATCATACCCAGCGTGCCCAGTTCACCCTGCCTTGTATCCAAAAGAAAAAACAAACCACACCGAAATCTGGATGAGCTGCCCTGGAGTGCCATGACTAATGATGAACAGGTTGATTTATTTTATTTATGCAATGAAAATATAAAATACACCCAGTATGTGTTGTCATGTGTTCAAGAGTCTGAGACCAACAAATAACAATAATTAACATGGATCATCAGGTTTTGTCCATGTCAACTCCAGTGCTGTTGTCAATAAATCAACATGGGATAACATTTCTCAAATGCTAACTTTTATATTGTTATAGTGATACTATAATTGTAATGAAAAATGTTAATTAGACAATTATGAAAGAATGAAAAACTTTTCTCTGAATTTACTTGTTGTTCGGTTTCTTTAGAGCTTCTACTGTTCTTAATGCAAACTAACTTTGATTTTTGTTTTTCAGGTGGAATATATTGAATATTTAAGTCGAAAAGTGAGCACAGAGATGGGTCTTCGGGAGCAACTTGATATCATAAAAATAATTGACCCGAGCGCACAGATACTGCCGACAGACAGCGAGTTCATCATTGAACTAAACTGCCTCACAGATGACAAACTTAAACAGGTAATGAATGACAACAAGTACATACCATTCTAAATGAGTTTGGGGAAGTGACCTGGTTAATGCCCACTCAAAACAAAATGGCATTCATTTATTAACAGTGTTGTTTTTCCTAATTATTACTTCTAAGACATATGATAAATGATTAACAAAAAGTACCCCCAACTTGAGATTTGACTGCATTTTTCTGGCACATAGTTTCCGAAGTTTGACATTCTGTTTAAAACGCATACCATACCATACCGTACCATACCATACCATCTTCTTCCGCTTATCTGGGGCCGGCCTGCTGGGGCAGCAGTCTAAGCAGAGATGCCCTGACTTCTCTCTCCCTAGACACGTCCTCCAGCTCCTCCGGGGGGAAACCGAGGCGTTCCCTGGCCAGCCGGGAAACATAATCCCTCCATCGTGTCCTAGGTCTTCCCCGGAGTCTCCTCCCGATGGGAAGGCGTCCAGGAGGCATCCAGAACAGATCCCCGAGCCACCTCAGCTGGTTCCTCTCGAGTGACCAAGCTCCTCACCCTATCTCTAAGGGAGCGCCCAGCTACCCTGCGGAGAAAGCTCATTTCAGCAGCATCATTTCGGCATTATTTCATTATATCCGGGATCTTGACCGGTAAATCGAGACCTTCACCTTGCAGCTCAGCTCCTTCACCACGACAAAATGGTATATCGACCGTGTTACTGCAGAAGCTGCAGCGATCCATCTTTCAATCTCCCGTTCCATCCATCACTCACTCTTCAACAAGACCCCAAGATACTTTAATTCCTCCACTTGAGGCAGGAACTCTCCACCAATCTGAAGAGGGCAAGCCACCCTTTACCGACTGAGAACCATGGCCTTGGACTTGGAGGTACTGATTCTCATCCCAGACCATCCTGCAAACCATCCGTTAGCCTAAAGCTAATTTCCGTGTCCATAGATCGGGTCATCGGGGCCCCCGCTTTCGACTGCTGCTCGATCCACTGTGCACCGGCCCCTTCCTACATCACTCGGGCTGAGCCCATGGGGGGAGGCCTGGCCACCAGGCGCTCGCATGGTGGGGCCCTGGCTGTGCCATGCTGGGTGACGTCTCTGTCCTTGGTTGTATCTGCTTCATAATGGAATATGAACCGGGTGAATGGGTTTAAAACACTTGACCATGAAATTTATTGTAACAGATGCTTTCTGTAAGTTTTGTCATTACTACATGTTTCTTTTGGCCTTGTAATAGATTTTACAAGTTACCTTCCTCAAATTTGACAAAACGCTTGAATCTCATCAATATCAGCATGTATTCTGGAAACAACTAAATTCCAACAATGCACAATTCCCCAAAATGCAATTAATAAAAAATAATTGGGTCCATGAGTTAAGTTAAAGGAGCAAAACCCAAGTATCTGAGTTTTTGTAGATCTACACCCCCTCTGGCGACAAGCGAAACTGCGTGCGCGCTCACACACACATACACGCACGTTTGCACGAGCTGTTCATAACCAAAGGAGCATCAGCTGCACACTGTGCGGCACACATCTTTTGTTACAGTCATAATGAGGTAATACAGTTATAAATCTGCAGGTCATTTAAAATATATGAAAGGAAAGGCATTCGAGTACACATTTATGTGTGTGTGAGGGGAAAACAGGGTAGTAGAAAACTTCGGTTTTTGTTTCCATCTATCTCCATATTTAACTGTTTTATGTGCTTACTGTATCCACGTATGATTGTATAATTATGGAAACATGTTCATGAACAATATAAGTTATTACTTTGTTTAGGACCCGTTTGAGCCCTAGAGCAGACCGGAGATCTCTCTGTTTGTTGAAAGCCTTCCCGATGTTGACTTTCGTCTTATTCCGACGGCTGGCACTAGACAGACAGAAGTTGTATTTTCTTTGTCTCACGTCGAGTTTGCGTTGGGGTTTGGAATGAACTACAAGCCGGTCTCTTTGGGGCTGTTTACACCTGGCCACAATGCGTTTTCTCAGATCGGATAGCCATCTGATTTATCAAAACGATTCCATTACACCTGGTCACATAAATGTGTTTTTGCAAAACGGATATAATCTGATCTTCAATTCCCGCACTATATAGGCTACAGAATTCATGAAGTGCACGTCACCGAATTGCATTTTATTAATCATCGGCTAATTTCAAAATCAGCAAAGACAGCAATAAGAGAGAGTGGCAACAGCCCTGATAAAGATCAGTTCATTTCTTTACTTTTAATGAAGATGGTAGTGTTAAGAGTCTGCGACTTACTTTCACTTTGATTTGCGATAGAATGCGGCGCGCTGGCTTGATGAATAGGCGCTCAGCTGCTCATCTGAGGTGATGCGCGTCGTCATATATGACTAAAATAACATAACATAACCGATAGCCTGCTTTCAACAACCAGATGCATTCACACTTGTCCAGTTTTGTCTGGAATACGGCCCAGACCACGTCCTCAAGTGGTTTGAGCGATCGGATTCAAATCCGTCTCGAATGCGTTTCGGAGGGCAACCTGGTCTTTTCACGATCAAATAGCTATCCGATCACAGGAAACGCATGAAGTGACCAGGTGTAGGCTAAACAGCTCCTTTGAATCCATCTTCTACTTTTGTGGAAAGTTGACTAAAGTTGTGTCGCTCAAGTTGTCTTCTCTGATACGGAGAATGGCGGCGAATACACTACCTGCAAGACATAGGCACATAGCCAGGCGAGCGTGAATAAGAGGGATTCGGGCTCGAATCTGAGACAGTCTCAGATTCAAGCCCGAATCCCTCTTATTTATTTTACTGTACAGGATTATAGAGGCGATCTCAGTGATCAGAGAAGTGCTCATTCAGCCCATCAGGCGATTGTTTAAGCATGTATGGGTTAGAAAACGGCTATTTTTAACATGAAATGTTGCGCAATGCACCTTTAATATTAATTGGTTGAATAGTCTCTGGGCGGCCATTGACTTTCACTCAAGAAGATAAAAAAAGTTAAAAAGGGGCTTGAATCATAAATACACAATGGCAGGCAGTCGGTACTGAGAGAGTGAAGAGACGCGCCGTATTGAATGTCATTCAGAGTACGTTTGAATCGGAATATTTAAATAGTATGAAGAGACTCCGGCAGAATAAACAAATGAGAATGGACCAGTACGTCTCGGTATGGTTATTTGATACTTTTATGTACTTTAGAGTTGTAATCGCGTCCCATTTGAAATGATGGATGTCCAACACACACACACAGACACTAGCGCAATTTTTTGAAACTACATATACATTCTGTGATAAAGTTTGCAACGTACGAGCGAAATTACATTTATGCGAGGGACCTGTGGCGTCATGTTTAGCTACTTGTCATAGGTGCTTCTGTGGCAAATGTGAGAAGATGGCTAACTTACAGAACACCAACATATATGCAGTTTTTAATACAATATCTTTAAAAATATATATATTTATAAACGTGTGGTTACACACTATACAAACAAGGTTTTAAATTATATACACAGACATCCTATGACGGCAATAACTTTAGACGCATTTGTTATTGAATTGGCTGACATTAACTGAAAAGACTATTTGCTCAAAAATCATAAAATACACGTACTGTTACTGGAGGTGACGGTGGATCGCAAACAGTAGACGACAATCCACACTTGAGGATTAACTTTTAAGCCACAACAACAGGATTAACCCACGAGTCCACGACAGAACATAAATTTACGTTTCCAAGAGACATTACCGGCTGTCGTCGTTGAAACAATGAAGGATGGTGTGTACAGATCACCGAGGGCGGGGTCTAGGCCACAGCCACACTGTCAATCAACCCCCTGTCTCCCGTTCTACGTCACAAAGACCTGGATCTCAGAACAGCTCGTTCTGAGGCAGTGCATATGATTTATTGAGATTGTAAAAAAACTACTGGATGGATTTTTATCATTCTAGGGTGGTTTTGCTCACACACTGCCAACACACATTTATGTTCAAACACCATGTAAAAGTGAATTTTCCATAATAGGTGCCCTTTAATGTTACCAAGGTTACATGACCCATTAGAAATTCATGCTGCGCCTCTGCAGGATTCAAACTGTTAAATTGATTTTCCACTATATGATCAGGAACATTGATAAAATGATAAACCTGCATTAATAATTTATCGTAATGCATTATGTTAATGTCATAGGCAGAAATTGTGATGAAAGTGTGCATGTGTGCAAATAATACATGTCAAGATGTATTAAAAAAGATGTCAAGATACAGTATTTGGATATTTACAGAGATAGTTCAGTAATGCCCATGCCATTTTAAACCTAAAACTTTCTATTTTTCTAAAAAAAATGTCAAATATATTTTTCCTTTATATATATATATATATATATATAATTTTTTATTATTATTATACAATACATTGTTTTGGAACCCAGTGACTTTATTAAATATATTGACAAAAACAGTTTAAAGGGCAATTAAACCCTAAAACAACTTGTTTTAGTTAATTATCTGTAAGTCTGGAGCTTTACTAATGCTGTTCATTGATTCAAGTAATTTTTTGACATTTTGGCCCTCTTCATGTTTAACAGTGGCTACTGCAGTTGAATTTTCCTATTGGAAGTTGTGGTCCCCTATGATGTAAGCAGGCATCAGCTAACCACGCCCTTGCCTACAGAGAGTCTCACTTTTCCAGCATTTTTTTTTTTTTTTCAAATATTGCCAGACATCCAAATGGTGTCAGGCTTGGACCGGGGGTTTAGTACCCTTTAAAATATATTCAAGATATCTTCATTTGGCTTTCAGAGAAGAAAGTGAGTTTGTGTTTGGAATGAGGGTGAGTAAATGATAACAAAATGTTATCTTTTTGACTATGAACTATCATTTTAAGCCTCACTATAGGTTCACTTCATGAGCCATTTCACAACCCAGCAGTCTGTGTAACATTACGTCACCAAATTTTAGACCAAAAGAACTCACTTTTGGGACAGGGTCAAACTTGCATGTTCACGCACAACCCTAGTGATGTGATGAAAGACTCCATGCGCCACTATATTGTGACTCAATTGAAGCTCATAAGTAGTTGTATAATATAATCAAAATAAAAAGAATCTATGTAGATTAAGCGACTTTTCAGACTCTTTTCGTGACTACTTTTTTCCCCAAAAAGTGCTTACCAACTCTTTGGACAAACCTTAGTGACTTTACAAATGTCTCCATTACTCTCCTGCAAGTGCAGGGTTTTTCTTTTCTGCTGCAGTCGCACCTTTTTTTGCTCCTACTTTGTTTAGTGAGTGCCTGAGAGTAGAGTCCTGCACAGGCTAGAAAAATCCAGCCCTAACCCTGCTCTGGCCCGTGGTGTTCAAGCCCTAACCTGGGCCTAACCCAACAACGTCTGCAATTTTTCAGCCCGAACCCGACCCGAGACCAATATCAGTATCACTTTAAGCTCTCTCTGACACGCTCTCTGATGCGTGTTGTCTCTGCTACATGCACACAAGAGGTAAACTTTTATTATAGACCATTTCACAAGATGTAAACAACACTGGTCCAGAAGCACTTCCTGTTTTAGTTTTTTAACACTACATAAAAGCTGGAATAAAATACAACCAACAGAACATTTAAAACTGAATCAAAAAGTTAAACAAACATCTTTAAGATGCTTTCTTTACATGTGAAATAAAGAAAACAGTTGCAAACTGAAACAGGAAGTGTTTCTGGACCAGTGTTGTTTACATCTTGTGAAATGGTCTATAGTCCTCAAACATAACTACCACCACTGACAATCATGCCCACAAATATTAACCCTTTAGGCGCCTGAGGTTTTTTCCTAAAACGTTCGATTTTGACAAGGCTATATCTTAAAAAGTGATAAAAGTTACAGACTTTCTGTAAAATAGAGGAATATTAAGGATGACCCAAAGTTTATGTAGGGATTACATTTTCCCATTTAATCTCATATTATGACGTCATGTAGTGGCGGCAATCTTAGTTTATAGAATTTTCATGAAAAGTCACATTTAAAGGATAAAATGCTGCAATGCACAGATCATGAGTGAGATGATACGAGCAGCACGGCCAGATGTGCCTTGCAAGCATGCTGAGTGTGCACAGCTCGGACTACTGTCATTGTCATTGCGACTCCCTCCCTGCCTCCACTTTGCCCCCTAACTGTCCTATGAATACTTCGACCTCGCCTAACATACCCAGTGGCATTAGACAAAGTCTCCACCTCAATACTGTCGCCACAGTTGCAGAAAGGCTCTGATAAAATTGCCCACTCGCACACTAGCTCCGCTTTTGATCGCACTTATTCAATGCACTCTAACTCGAACATTTTGTAAAGAAGCATGACGTTTTTTGAGTCAGGGATGAAGTATGACGTGTCTGACTTTTGGTGGAGGGGAGGTCGAATGAAATTTAACACCCAATTTGACAATTTAACACCCAATTTGACAATCTGCCATTTTATTCAGTGCCGCATCTTGTCGAGTAAACTCGACTGTGGTGCCTGGATGGTTAATACAGACTGTCCATTACAGAGAAGCATAAGCATGCACTAGAGAATTGTATATAGCCAAATGTGATCCACTAGCTCCGCTTTTGATCGCACTTATTCAATGCACTCTAACTCGAACATTTTGTAAAGAAGCATGACGTTTTTTGAGTCAGGGATGAAGTATGACGTGTCTGACTGTTGGTGGAGGGGAGGTCGAATGAAATTTAACACCCAATTTGACAATTTAACACCCAATTTGACAATCTGCCGTTTTATTCAGTGCCGCATCTTGTCGAGTAAACTCGACCGTGGTGCCTGGAGGGTTAATACAGACTGTCCATTACAGAGAAGCATAAGCATGCACTAGAGAATTGTATATAGCCAAATGTGATCCAGCAGTAAATAAAGATTTACGATAATTTTATTTCGAATTGAAGATTTTTTTTTTTTTGATAAGTAACTTTACTGAAGAACAACGTTTTAAAGAAGTCTTCGCCAACTGGTTAAATAATAAATCAAATATAATAAATAAAAAATCTGTTGAACTGAGTAGGCTACATGTACGTTGGTCATCATTCACTGTTTATTTGCGACTGTTGTGAAGAAAAAGAATAGCATCCACAGTTGAAGGCTTCATGCTCATTGTTAGTTGTGGTAATCAAATCAAAACTCTTTCAAAATGCAGCTTAAAGGGACCAATTGGTAAATAAGAAAAGAAAAGAGAGACCAAAAATAAACTGACACTGAGCCATGGAAAAATTCAAGCACAATATTCAATAATATATCCTTTAAATCTTGAAATATTATCTTTTAAACCGCTTGACCCAAAGCTTGCATCTGGGTCAGCAACTGTAGCGAATTTGTTACTATATACAAACATGTTGGTTCGATACAGTGGCACAACAAGGCAAAGACTAGATACAAAACACTCAATTTCTCATACAGATCATAGAAATCAGTTGAGCAAAACTGTTGTTGAATAAAAAAATCCCTTACTTTCCAAGAGAGAGATTCTTACCCTATGCCACTTTGCTCACCACCTCACACACTGTGAATCACAATTGTTGGAAAAACAATAAATAAATTTACACACACACACACATCTCACCAGGAAGGAGCAAAAAAAAAAAGTTTAAGCGGAACAGATACTTTCTGCTATTTTCTATAAAGTTTTACTCGTCTTAATAGAGACCTTTACATTTAGCCTACTGGAATAATAAATGACAGTAACATTCAAGGGAACTGATCTTATGGAACATTCTACCTCTGACCTGCTAATGTATTTTCAGTGTTGAGGAGTAGTTAACTACAAGTAGCGACGCTACTAACTTAACTACATTTTTCAGTAACTTGGCAGTAGCTCAGTTGCTTTTTAAACAGTGTAGCTTTTCCAGTAGCTAACTACTTTTTGCAGCAAGTAGCAGTGTAGCGCGAGCAAAAGCTACATTGCGTTTGTCGAGCCTGCGCGAATCAGCGAGATGCAAGGATATTCTTCTTCTTGTTAGATTAAAAACTAATTTTTTGCCATTACCGCCACCTGTTGTTTAATCACGCATCTTGCAGCTAACGGTTCACTGACGTGCAGAAGTGTGTTGACACACCCATTTTATGATTATATAGCAAGACGTGATGGCAGATTTGGAGGATGGAGAAACAAATAACGTTAATTACCCATGGCCTTATTTGTCCAAGTTCAATCGGTATTATTGAGAAAATGTTCTACATGCAATTTATGTTGGATGTATATTTTGTTCTTGCAATGTTGTAGGCTATTTGTTAGATTTTGCACTTTTGACAGTCTGAGATAAAAACTAAATATTTTACTTAAAACATTCCATACCATACCATACCATCTTCTTCCGCTCATCCGGGGCCGGGTCGCGGGGGCAGCAGTCTAAGCAGAGATGCCCAGACTTCCCTCTCCCTAGACGCTTCCTCCAGCTCTTCTGGGGGGATACCGAGGCGTTCCCAGGCCAGCCGGGAGACATAGTCTCTCCAGCGTGTCCTAGGTCTTCCCCAGGGCCTCCGCCCAGTGGGACGTGACCGGAACACCTCCCCAGGAAGGCGTCCAGGAGGCATCCGGAAAAAATGCCCGAGCCACCTCAGCTGACCCCTCTCGATGTGGAGGAGCAGCGGCTCTACTCTGAGCTTCTCCCGAGTGACCGAGCTTCTCACCCTATCTCTAAGGGATCGCCCAGCCACCCTGCGGAGAAAGCTCATTTTAGCCGCCTGTATCCGGGATCTTGTCCTTTCGGTCATGACCCAAAGCTTATGACCATAGGTGAGAGTAGGAACGTAGATTGACTGGTAAATCGAGAGCTTTGCCTTACGGCTCAGCTCCTTCTTCACCACAACAGACCGATACATCGACCGCATTACTGCTGAAGCTGCACTGATCCGTCTGTCAATCTCCCGTTCCATCCTTCCCTCACTCGTGAACAAAACCCCAAGATACTTAAACTCCTCCACTTGAGGAAGGATCTCTCCACCAACCTGAAGTGGACAAGCCACCCTTTTCCGGCTGAGGACCATGGCCTCGGATTTGGAGGTGCTTATTTTCATGACAAAGTGCATATTTAAAACATTCCTCAGACACTTATTCAGTTATTTATAATATACGTTGTTCAAAAAGCAAAAGTAGTTTCAATGTAGCTAGTTACTTTTTGATAGTAACTTGTAGTTTAGCTAACTACTTTTCCAAAAGGGTAGCTTGACTGTAGTTTAACTACTTTAACTTACGAGTAGCTTGTAGCTTGTCAAACTACAGTTTCAGAGTAGCTTCCCCAACACAGTGTATTTTCCCTTTGTTTGTCCTTATTATCTTTAAAGGGGTCATGAACTGACTTTTTAAATTTTATTATATTGTTGTCTGAGGTCAACTTTTGACGTTTGCTTGGTTTTTACATTCAAAAACATCAAAATGAATAACTAATAGTGTTCTGTCCTCACTAGACGTGTCACTTCTCTATCCAGCTAGACAGACAGTGAACAGGCGAGTTGTTGATTCATGGCTTTTTAATCACTTTACATCATGAAAATATCACCTTTTGTGATATACTCTGTCCACCAATCACCGTTCTGCAGTGAGTCTAGCTCCACCTTTTAGTACCCTTTCACTGTGCTACGTACCCCAATGGAAGGGTACTCAAAAAGTGGTATGGTACGGTTCGGCTTTTTGGTACAATTCACAAGTTTTGACAGTGGAAACGCAAATAATTGCGTACCGAACTGTACCGTACCACTCAGTGGAAACGAGCCATTAATGTCCTCTTTGAATGCATCTTGTTGGACGCATGAGATGACTGTAAGCTTAGCTTGAATTTGAGGATTTGTTGTGTGTTGATTGGAAGTTTTAGACTTGCTTCTGGCTAGAGTAATGAGTTTTGCCATACCTCGGATGAGATGTTTCCACGTTGAGAATTGTTCGAACCGTTGTCATTCACTTCACAGCATAGACATTCACTTCTGGTCGAATCTCTGAATCATGCTCTGGTTCTATTAGCTCGAACTTGTTTGTATCTGCTGAATATGAACACTGGGGCAGTTCCTTTGACAAGAATGGGGGTCCGGTGAACCAGTAAGTTTGTGGGAGTAAAAGTGTTGCTATTCGGCGAGTAGCGATGTCTGCTGAATTGTTTTCTGATGAGACATGATGCCACTGTGTTGGTACTGAAGACTTTCTGATTCTAGAATCTCTGTTTGATACATAGACATAAAATCTTCTTGACGTGTTGTAGATGTAACCTAGAACAATCTTACTATCCCTGTAGAACGTTACAGCATGAAGCTCCATGTCGATTTCTTGGCATATAAGCTCTGCCATTTCTGTTGCAAGGACAGCGGCACATAGTTCAAACCGTGGAATTGTGTGAGCTGGTTTTGGTGCTATTTTGGCCTTGTTGGGAGTGAGGTTAGACCGTCGTCTACGTAAAAGTTCCTGGTGACGAAATGCTCTGCGTCCTTGCCATATTCCTTCAAACCGGCTTCAGCTGCCTTGCGGAGCCCAAAGATTGCAACAGAGGGAGACGGACGATTTCCAAAAACATGAACTTTCATGCGATACTCGATAATCTCTTTTGTGACGTTGTTGTCTTCAAACCAGAGAAATCGTAGGAAATTGCAATGGTCTTCTCTTACTGTGAAACAGTAGAACATTTGTTCCACATCTGCTATTACTGCGATGGGCTCTCTGCGGAATCTGATTAGAACCCCAAGCAAAGCATTGTTGAGATCTGGGCCACTTAAGAGGACATCGTTGAGCGCTACACCCTCATGTTTGGCGCTCGAGTCAAAAACTACACGGATTTGCTTGGGTTTCTGCGGGTGGTACACCCCAAACATGGGGAGATACAAACACTCATCATTCAGTTGTAAAGCGGGGGCGACTTCTGCTTGCTTGTTGTCAATTACTTTTTGCATGAGCTGTACAAAGTGCTCCCTCATCTCAGGTTTCCTGTCGAGGCTTCGTTTTAGTGTATCAAGTCTTTTTAAGGCTTGGTGTCGGTTATTCGGTAGACGTTGTCTGGGTGTAACGAGGGGAAGGGGAGCAACCCAACTGTTTGTCTCATCCTGATACATTTCATTCTGCATTATTGTCAGGAATTGCGCATCCTGTTGTGATAACCTTTCATCATCCTCCTTTCTGATAAAGACAGTGTCCCCAAGATTGTCTTTTTGTCTTGCCTGGTAAGTATCTGTACAGCTCTGAATGTATTTTGGTTGACTTGCAGATTTATCCTTTATTTGCAGGAGATTGGTACATGACCTGAGGTACGATGGACGGCCGTTGAGAAATATGTTAGTTTTGTACGTTGCTACAGGCTTTGGTTTGTGAGCGCCATTCAAACAGACATCTCCCACAATTACCCAGCCGAGGTCAAGGCGCTGGGTGAATGGTGCATCATGGGGACCATTGCACTGCTGTCTCACTTTGTGCAAACTCAGGATGTCTCTACCCAAGAGCAACAGGATTTGTGCATTCTCGTCTATGGGATGTATCTTGTGTGCGAGCGCCTTTAGGTGCGGGTAGTATTGGGTGACTTCAGGCGAAGGGATCTCTGAGCGATCCTCTAGGATCATGTCACATTGTAGCAATGCAGGCAGTGGCACCTTTATGTGACCATCCATAGACTTGACAATAAAGTCTTTAGCCTTTCTCCCTCTCACTTCCATGATACCTGAACATGTCTTTAACGTATACACCTCCGTGCCTTCTTTAACACTAAAGAGGTCGAAAAAGTCAGAGACTGATTACTTTGTTCGTCCATAACAGCATACAGATTTATTGCCTTGTTCCTCTGACCTAATGGATACACTTTTGCTAAGCATATTTTAGCACAAGATCTTGAGCCGCGCTGTTCACCACATACCTCTGTGCACATCGCTGTAGCTGAGACTGCTGGTGTGCTGAGCTCAGGCTCCCCGCCATGCTGTTTCACCTCTGTCGTTGGTGTGATGCTGTTAGGAGGAGGTGGGCCTGGATGTAGCACAGTAATGTGTCTTTCACTCCCACATTCTTTGCAGATGGCTTTGATCTGACAGCTTCTGGCTTGGTGTTTGGTTGATGCACAACACTTGAAGCATATGTTGTTATCCCTGATATGTTTTTCTCTCTTCTAGGGACTTACTACGGAAGCTGCAACATTTTCTGAGGGGATGCGGCTTTTTGTGCAAAGGACATTGTTTGTCAGGATCCTCACTAACATCTGTTGTTTCATTACTCTGTGCTATTTTTGTCTTTTTCACTGAAATTGTAGGACGAGTACTGTTTTTAACAGGTCTCTCAAACTTGGACTGTGCTACTGATAGAAATGAGAAGCTAGGATCATTTATTATGCATCCTTGCTCCCGTACAAAGTTAGAAAAGGTAGAAAATGGTGGAAATATGGCATTGTAATCTACTTTGTATTTGGATGCATGTGAGATCCATTTTTCTTGTAGGGCGTAAGGGAGCTTTTCCACTATGGGAACCCCACAAGCTGTATCCAGAAAGGCTAACCCTGGTGAATAACCCTCTGCTTTAGCTAGTTGGGTTAGTTTTATCAGTTTTAGGGCTTCAGAGGCATCATTGATTTGAGCCGCACTGATTCTTTTAGCTTGCTGGTTCGACTTTGGTCCAAGCCATTTTACAAGTAGATCTAATTCTTCTCTAGGGGACAGGGACAAGTCTTTAGTAATATTCAGAAATGGGGATTTCCAGCTTCGATAGTTTTGTGGATCATCGTCAAAGGTTTGCAAAGTAGCTGACACCAGTTCCCGTCTCATTAGATATTTAGCCGTATCATTTACCGTAGACGTCTGTTGAGGATTTGGGGGCGTTGAGAAGAATGACTGGTGACGGTGGGTCAGAACTGGATGTAATGTGTTAGGATGCGATGTTGACGTGTATATGGGCGGCCGTTGTTGTCTATGCTCCAGGGTTTCTTGCTTGGTTACAGGAGTATTGTAGGTGAAGGGATTTGTGATTGAGATTTGAGGCTGCGATGGCACTTGGTTGTTTTGCATGAATACTTGACTGTCAATGAAATTTTGAACCTTTTCCTTGGAATCCACAGGGTTGTCGCACAGATGTTCTTGGCTGTAAGGTTGTTGTTCGTCAAACTGTATCTCTGCTTCTGCAGCTGCAGCTGCCGCTTCTTTCTTTATCTTTAAAATATGTAGCTGAGCCTGCATTTCAGCTTGTTGTTTCATTACTTCAGCTTCCTCTTCTGCATAGATCACCTGCGCTTGTACAGCCTCAGCTTTGGCTCGCACTTTAAGAGCTGCTACGCTTGCAGATGACCTGGTAGACCACATTGAAGAAGCAGAGCACTGGGATCTCGTTTCCAGTGCCCCCTCTTGAACTTTCAGCATGTGGCTCCCTGGGTGCTGTTGGGGATGCAGGTCTGATGGCTGCCACATGATGACTTGATGGCTGAAGTTAGCATTTAAGGCGTTGTTTGCTGATAGAAGGCTTTTTACTGTTCTGTCCTCACTAGACGTGTCACTTCTCTATCCAGCTAGACAGACAGTGAACAGGCGAGTTGTTGATTCATGGCTTTTTAATCTTCCAATAGCTATATGAATCTTTTCTTTTTAAACTTTAACATTGTAAAACTGCAAACAAACAAAAAATACAGCAATTAGGCTTGTACATATTCAAACTCGACGCCAATGGTAGTTAACATACACAATCTTCGCCACAAGAGGGCGCTTAAAGGTTGACATTACTGAATTGAACCATTACAATTAGGCTATTTTCTACCCTAGTTTTGAGCCTAGCTCAATAACGCTCTGTTTTTATGGGCGTCTCGCACTGAAGACTTGGAAGTAAACGCCCACTGCTGTGAGTGGATAACAGTTTTGCATAATGTAATGAGTTTCAACTCACTCGTCGGTGCACGTGGGTGAAATTGTTTTGAAAACGTCTAATGTTGTAAAATGGCAACCGGAATGATTCCTTCCTTTGTCTCAGCACGCCCAGTTACATCCGGTGCTGCGTCAGAAGCCGGTTTTGCGTTAGGTGGAGAGTGTCAAATTACACTTGCTGTTTATAAAAACATCCTACTGTTAACGTGAATGATGTTAACAACACTGTGAGGCAGTTAGCTGTCACACAAGAGTAAAAAAGAGAAGTTATTTAAATTATATATTTCGAGCTACATCGACAACTTTGAGGGTTAGTATTTTCTCATATCGTACGAAATTCGTCTAGCGAATCAGCGTTTCTGAAAACGTTGTCTCCGTTTCTGAGAAAACGGATTTTATTAAAGTTTTGCCGCTATATACTTTGCCTGCAGAACGCACTTCGAACACACATCAGCAGGGTTCGTGCATAGAGCCTATTGGGCACTCCAAAGCTCCGCCCCAACCAGTCAGACTCAAACATTAAAAAATCCCAAACACTGCTTCAGCTGGAGATACAAACATTCCAAACGGATTCAGCAGGAGATTCAAACATTCCAAATGGATTCAGCGGAAGATTTAAGCAGTACTTGCACTGCTTCAGCGGCATCAACAAGAGTAAATCAAACTAAGCCATGTGAAACGCCACCATGTCTGGACATTTTTTTCTTTCCACTATAGAAAAGAAGTCATATCCACTAGCAAGTTATTTAAAGAGAAAAAAAACCTCAGTTATTTAAAGAGAAAAAAGCCCTCACACACACACACACACACACGCAGACACACACACACACACACACACACACACACTTACAAATTTGCTCTTGAATTTGATGTTCCAAACACCACAAACTCACGCAGAAATGTACATCATTGCTAGGAGATGCATGACAAATGAAAATAATATGTCAAGTGCGTGTGTGATGTCTTCAAGAAAATTAAGGGATTACATTTTTTTAATATATATATATATATTATGTCAACTCTGACAGCTTAAATTGCTGACTGTCTGTCTTTCAACGACTAAATTTGACTCATCCAGACTGCAAATTGGAGCAAAAATCGTGAAAATCCTGTAGCGTGTATTTCAAGGCTTGCTAGTTATCTCATACAAGTAGGTTAGTTTCATTCAATGATCATACAATTGTTGCAGGTTAATCTGAGATGTGTTAGTCAGGAAAACTCTTAAAAACATTAAGATTTCTATTGTTAATTTAGGTGAGGAGCTACATACGTGAGCACAGTCCACGGCAGCGTCCCATTATGACACGTGATGGCTGGAAGAGGAGCATGGCAAGCAGTGGCAGCACCAGTGGTGTGAGTGCTCACAGCAGCAGTAATGTCAGCATAGTAAGCAGTGCCAGCAGTAGCACGACTTCCACGGGGTCCAATTCCTCCACAAGCATCAGCCGTGCACACAGTGATGGAAACCTGGCCACCGCTGCAGAGAGAATAAGAGACTCTAAGGTACTTTTAGCACTCATTTACTTCAAAACATCAAGAAAAATAGCACAAGACAGTGTACTGCTAAAGGCCATTTTATACTTCTGCATAGGGTGCGCGCAGTAGGTACGGCGTAGCATACGCACAGACGCATACCATACCGCGTACCCTTCGCTGTAGCCTGACGCGCACCTCTTCAAAAATTTAACTACACGTCGCGACGACGCGGACCGCAAGATCTGTGATTGGTCGGCTTGGTAGCATCGCATTTCCTCCTACACATTTCCGCACGTACCATCTCCTCCGACGTCTTCTCTCGTTTCTGCCTTTTAGATTTAGTAATTTCACTAAAATTAACTGTTTTTCCACCTCAATAAGCTCCAACTCCAACATGATCCGCTCTCTTTCAGTCGGCATTGCTTGTTGTAACCTAGCCGTGAGGAATCTAAACACAGTGGAACATTAAAACCCAACTAGCGTTTCGAAGCAGTACTGCACAGCAACCAAGATCTGAACGCAGAAGTATAAATGCTCACGACGGCGTCGCCTACGTGCGCAGCCTACGCCGTACACTACAGAAGTATAAATTGGCCTTAAAGTGACATGTCTTAATACAAACATAGAGTGAAGCCAGTGTAATCTGATTCACAAGGTAATGTCTCTCTCAAGTAATTTCTCTTGAATGAAAAAAAAAATGAATGATTGAATCAGTCTGACAAATCATTCACTGTACGAACTGAAGTAACAGTAATTTATAGTGATTTTTTTTTAATACTTCCCTGATATTCACATTTTTTTTACTTCCCTGTTTCATGTAACAAATATTTACACATTCCAATAGACAAAACAAAAACTGAATTTACACAAATGTTGTTTAAAAGTTTTACATCCCTTTGGTTTTTAATATGATGTTTAGTTTCCTTAAAAGCACAGTATGTAAGATTTTTTCGTTCATTAACATTTGGTAACATTTGGTTCATTCAACGAACGAAACGAACGAATTGACTTGGAAAAAGATTTGTTCATTTTGATTAACGAGTTCGAACAGGAGAGTCAAGAACGTGCATCGCAGTACAGAACAAGGCGAGCATTTGAGCTTATAAAATTTAAACTTTTTTTTTTTTAAATGAGCGATCGTTTCACTTGATAAGACCCTTATTCATCGTCTGGAATCATTTAAAGCCTTTTGAACAGTTTGCAGTTTGTACTGAAATTGTCTTTTGGACCTTGAACTGTTTGGTTCCCACTGAAGTGCATTATACAGAGAAAAATGCTGGAATGTTTTCATCAAAAACCTTAATTTCTTTTGACCGAAGAAAGAAAGACATGGGCATCTTGGATGACATGGGGGTGAGTGAATTATCAGCAAAAGTTTTTTGAAAAGTGAACTACTCCTTTAAAGACTGGGGTAAACCAAGGAAATTATAATTTACTTAAACAAGGTGACTAATGAACGATACTCATCTGATTTGTGGAGGTGGACGAAGAAGTTATTTGTGACATGCAAGATTTATTTTGAAAAAAGGTATGAGCCTGCTGTTTTTGTCAATTTTAGGTTTTAATTTATAATGTTTGCAATTTTAATATAGGTTAAACGTACAGTATGCAATTTTTGGCCACCAGGGGTCACTCATTTAAAATAATAACAAAAGACGTACTTTGATGATGTCGGGAAAGAGTGTGGGCTCACGGGAGTTGTTGTCGCTGTCAATGACAACCAGCTCAGCTCATGACATGACATTATCGTTTCACAAAAATATACGGATATACGGCATCTCTCTGTAGATTTAGCTTGTCAAGAAGCTTTAAATGCAACCCCAATGTTTACCTGTGCCATGCTTCTCCTGTCCCAAACCCTTCTCGGGTCATATTTTTCACCCGTACGTTCGAGCTTTACTGAGCTGGCTGTAGCAGCAGAACGTGCAGGCAAAGCGTAATCGTGGTCCATAACTATGATACAGACGAATATAAATATTTATATTACGCAACTTCAATGAATGACCTATTTAGAACATTTTTCATATATAGGGCGCACCGGATTATAAGGCACATAAGATACTGCAGTCAAACGTTTGACTGGGTTTGCTTTATGCATCCACTATGTGCTAAGGCTAAAGGGAATGTAGTAGTGAGTGTGCGGCGCCGGAGGTGAGGCGTTTATTTAGTAAGCATTAGCGCGCTGGAGCGGGCAGGTAACTTACATTCGCAGCCTGACTCATATGAGTATTCAATGTGGGTGGCTCGCTGACAGCAGCAGCTGGCTGATTTGAATAAGACAACCTGGTTACTGTGAACGGGGAGCGCTTTATGAACATTCTGTGATGCGCGAGCAGCACCGGGGACAGTGTGTCTGTTAAGAATGAGCGCTCGTGAGCGGGCACGTGATTTACACACATAAAAATACGTACAACTTTTCTTTCTTCGTCATTTTCTTTGCTTTATTGGCGGTAGTCCAGTGTTCCCCTTTGTTTTTGGCGGGTTTTGCCGGGTTCCGCAGAAAGTTAGAGAAAATAGAGGAGTAAAAGGTTTTATGACGCCATAGACGGGCGACGAAACGGATATAAAGAAACGTCCCGTGTCTTCGAATTAAACTATAAATTTCTCCGTATTTTAAAGTTGGTGGAAACTGTCAGGATAATGTAAGTACACATCTAATAGAAATATATAACATAGATACAGTTATTTTTGCTATTTTTAAAGCTGAAAAAATACATATTGTGGCTTTATGTACATGGTTAAATATGTTACTTGCTTGAGAAACCTAATATATAATCTATATAGAAGTAATAAAACGATGATTAAAGTGTGTTCTAACGTGAATACGTTTATTAACGAGTGTATATGTGTACAAAAAGAATCGCACTAGTGACAACTTTTTTTTATAAATCAAAGTTGCTGATAACTTCTGGATTTGAAATGCAAATAGAGAATAAATGTGTTTGTGGTAGGCTACAGCCACAGATCAGTTGCGCACTGCAAACGCACGCAGCATATGTGAAAGCACTATAGCCTGTGCTGCGCCTGTACCGGATGCGCACCGCCACACACACTGCATACCGCACTGCACATAGAGTATGTGTGAAATAAAGGAAATGCTTGATAAAGGAAACATTGTGGGTGCAGTATTCCTTGACTTAAAGAGGGCATTCGATACAGTAAATCATAGTCTTCTTATCTCAAAACTGTCATCTTATAACATGTCACACCAGGCATCATGGTTCGAGTCATACTTACAGGGACGAGAACAATGTGTAGTTATCGATCATGTAAAATCTGTCCCATGTTAAATTAAGACCGGAATCCCTCAGGGAACCATACTGGGGCCTGTTATCTTCAGCCTGTATGTGAATGAGCTGCCTGAAGTGTGTCCTGAAGTTGGTCTTCAGATGTATGCGGATGACACTGTGGTTTTGTTTCTGGCAAAAGCCCTGCTGTTATCGGCAGTACACTGACCAAAAGTCTTGACAAAGTGTCTAATTGGTTAAACGAATCATGTTTAACCCTCAGGTGCTCTTCGTTTCGGAGTCACACTTGTTATCTTGACCGGACACCTAAAAATGAAACTTTCTCCATCCCAGTAAAACCAATGCAATTCATTTTTGTTCGATAATATTTATTCTTTTTAATTTAGTATTTTGAGACAATTTAAATGAATTTATTAATATTTATGCAATATTTATGGTTTATTTTTGCCATAGAAAAAATATATTATTTTCTATATATATATATATATATATATTATTTTCTTCAAAAAAATATTAATGCAGTATTTTAGTTTAATATAGAGTCTAGGCCTTCAGAAAAAAAATATTTTTTGAAGAAAATTAGCACCATCTGGTTACAGTATAGAGAAAAGGCGTAGAATCATGGTGTAACCACTTGATGGCATGTACAGCTCTCTATTGAGAGGCATGTGAATTCCCCAGCTGTTTATGAACACATTTTTGTTGTTGTTGGTGGATTTGTATATATAGTTGAAACAATTTTTGTATATATTTTGTATATATTTTTTTTTTTTTTTTTTTTAACAATTTCCCATTCATTTCCTATGGGGTCATTTTTGACCAAAGACCACAAGTGTGACTATTTTTTTTAGGACCACTTAGCATGCTCAGATCATGACCTCAATTTTTTTGTGTGTTCACATACATAATGCCATAAAAGTCACCAAGTTTCGTAACATCGCGATGAAGCTGTGATTTTTAAAAATTCAAAACATACTTTTTGTAATCAAAATTTATTGGTGTGTATGTGTATAAAAGTGTGTTTGTATGTGTGTGTGTGTGTGTTGGTGGGTGTGTCTGTTTTGCACTCTAGATGTTGTAGAGTGTCACCCCTTTCTTGCGGTGTACTTTTTTTTTTAGAATTGTGGCCGATTTGTAGATTGTACATACAAAAATTCAGAGATTTTTTTTGTATCAATTTCCTATTCATTTCCTATGGGTTGTCATTTTTGACAAAAGAGCAAAAGTGTGACTCATTTTTTTACGACCACTTAAATTGCTCGAATCATGACCTCCATTTTTTTGTGTGTTCACATACCCAATGCCATAAAAGTCACCAAGTTTCGTAATTTTCTGAAGAAGCTGTGGTTTTTAAATATTCAAAACAGATTTCTTGAATCACAATTTATTGGTGTTTTTGTGTATAAAAGTGTGTGTATGTGTGTGCGTAGGGGTGGGTATGTCTGTTTTGCACTCTTGATGTTTTACAGTGTCACCCCTTCAATGCTGAGCACTTTTTTTCTGCATCGTGGTCGATTTGTAGATTGTACACACAACAATTCTCAAAGTTTTTGTTTTTGTCAATTTCCCATTCATTTCCTATGGTCGGTCATTTTTGACCGAAGAGCACAAGTGTGACTATTTTTTTTACGACCACTTAGCCTGCTCGGATCATGACCTCAATTTTTTTTGTGTTCACATACCCAATGCCATAAAAGTCACCAAGTTTCGTAACATTCCGATGAAGCTATTTTTAAAATTTCAAAACAGAACATTTTTCGGTCAGAAATGACCGAAGAGCACCTGAGGGTTAACACTTAACCCGAGGAAAACTAAGTCTATGTGTTTTTCGATAAGAGCTCGGACAATAAATGACCTTAACATTAAAATGAATGGCGAACTAATCGACTAGGTGGAACAAGAAAAATATTTAGGAGTGACTTTAGATTCTCAGCTAAATTTTAAAAGTCATATCAAAAACTTCTCAAGAAAAAATGAAGGCCACTATGAACTGTTTCAGAATGATCAGGAGCTGTCTAACATTGGAATGTGCTCACGTATTTCTGAACACTATGATTCTGTCCCACCTGTTCGACTGCACCACCGTTTGGTCGCAGACCAGCCAAACTACCCTAAAGCCGGTAGAGACACTTTATAACCGTGCCCTAAAATTTTTAGATGAAAAGCCCATTCGATTCCATCACTGCTATATTTTAAGTGAACATAAAATCTTACATTTTGTCAATTTTATTAATTTCAGACATATTAAGTTTAGTAAATGTTTAATTGGACTTGCACTTGAGCCACTCTGTAAATTTGTGAACAGGCTCGAACCCTCCAGATCAACAAAAGCTGCTACACATGGAGGCTGTAAAGTTCCATTTTGTTAACTTCTTTTGCCCAAAATGTTTTTCTGTGAAAGGAGCCAATCTGTGGAACGGTCTTCCAACAAATATAAAGACCTTAACTAAACTGTCCACCATCAAAAAACTAACAAAAGCCTGGTTCATACAGCAGCAGCAGTGTGATCATGCCATATGAAATTGTATATTGTTGTGTATGTGAGGTGTGCATCTGTGTGAGTTTGAGTGAATGTGTTTATTTACTTATTTTTATTGGTGCTAACTGGTTTCTTGACATTTTTTTTTATTCACTGTCATTTTTTTTTTATTCCTTTGTTTTTCTTGATTGTTAAAAGCTCTTCTAGGGACAGGTGTTGCGAATTAGCCTTGGCTATAAACACTATGATACAGGCATCGGATTGTTCTTTATGTAATAATCTATGTTTTTTTGTATCTGTCCCTATTCAAATAAACAGTAAATAAATAAAAATAAATAAATAAAATGGGCATTAGTTCGTTTGCTATTCGAAACTAGCAGTAAGGTAGATCAACATTAGAAAAACATACTGACCATCAGTATTGTTGGGGGAGTTACTATTAAAAATTAGTGTTTGCTTGTTTCTTATTACTTCTTAAAAAATGTATCCATTACTTTACTTAGTTACCCCCTTTGGAAAGTAACTTCTTACGTTACTCGTTACTTTTATATTGCTTGAGTTTGGGCAGAACCCAATATGTTTCTAAATATGTAAGCCTATATAAAGTTCTACTGTGAGCTCTACTTATTGAAAAACTAGAAGAAAAAAAAGAGAGATTTTTGAATTAGAAAAAAAAATTATTCAAAAAACATTTGAAAAACCTGTATTGTGAACACCAAAGAAAGATATTAACTATTGAGCAGTGGTGACGCTGCTCATGAAAAATAGTGGCAGTGGTGAAGCCGTTCGTGAAAAATGTCACAAAGAACCGGCAAAAGTAAATTTCAATTGTTTATTACTAAACAAGTGGTTTCTGTCAGTGTTGGCTGCAAAGATGAAGTTGACGATGCTGAGTCACGATCTTTGCAGTAGTGAGCACATTTTATACAGATTACATGAGCAGAGTTTTCTGTTTTCTTTCGTTTTTAATAGTTTTGTTTAAAAGTACACATTTCAAGCTTTCTATATATTTCTCAGGTCAGGGCCGGCTCTAGACCTTTGGTTGCCCTAAGCGAGATTAATTTTTACCTGTCTCAGGTATTTGAGGCAAAGCTTATACACTATGTTTGGGCTCATTTATGAGGCGAGCTCCAGTTTACGGGCTGGCACAGAGCTCCTAAAAAGTACTCATTATATTGCCTGCTATATTTACTTTTTATTTATCAAATCCAGGCAATTGGTTTCTAGCAAATGCAACATTTAATAATATACATAAAATGTATTTAAGGGGGCTGAAGGCCAATTTAGCTCAAAGGGAATGGTTCATTGATTTACACTGAATCTTGACTGAATCACTAATGGAACCGAGCAAACGACTCGTTTAGAGTTCATTTGAACGGGACGTAATTATAACCTTTGCAAAGATATAAATACCCAATCTATAGTGAAACACTATGTCGTAGCAAGGTAACTTTTGGTCGAACAGTACAAGACATTAAATGTGCAAACACGACACAAGGCAATTATCTTTTCAAATATATGGACAAGACTTTATTAGCTATTCTAAACACAAAACTAAGGTCTAAACATAATCACGCACACACACACATTCATACAGTCGCGAAAGGGAAAGAGTGAGTTGGAAAGAGTGAGAGAGAAAGTTTCAACTTTCTATATGCACGTAAGACATGACCTGAAAGGACCACCAAGCGTTAATTTAAACCTTCGTTTCTTAGAGAGGTTATTCAATTTACATTAAGGCACCAGTTCACTTAGAGCCTGAAGTACTTGCTTGTCTCTGTGTTGCTTTGGGAAATCCCTTTTGTCGTTGCGTCGAAGGGGGGTTTCCCGGCCGGGTCCGTTGCGTGGCTGTCTTCTCGTGTTTGGAAGGAAGTTTCGGAGCTGCCGATCACGTGTGGTTGGCAGGCAAATGAGAGTCCTTACGGTTCGAAGTGCATTGCGGAGAGCCGTTTGAAACGAAGCTTTGCAGCAAACTTAAAGGTTCTCTAAGCGATGTGGGGCCAAAACATTTTTTGTCACATACATCAAACGTCTCCTCACTATCGGCTAGCTGCCTGTCCCCTAAACACACTGTAAAAAAATGCGGTCTCTGTAGACACCACAGGCTCCACAAACGGCAACAAAAACAATCATGTCTCACCCGGACCACGAAACCTAACAAACAGTGTTCCAGCCAATCACTGGCAAGAAGTATTTGAGGGTGGGTCTGGGGGGTTAGTGCGCGTGCACATGAAGGGGGTGTGTGTGTGAATGAGATAGAAGCATCAGAGGGAAGTTTGAAAAATGGCCGACACACGACTAAATAGACGTCGTTCTGAAGAACAAATTAAAAAGAAGGAGTCGGATAAAGAACGTGCGAAGTTCCGAATTTACATCGGTAGCAAAGCTTTTAAACGATGGCGAGAACTCCAGCGGCAGAAGGGCTTCCAGTCCGACATTCAGGTTGCTCTGTTTTTGCTGGACAGATGGGTAACGTTAAATTGTTTTTTTTTCTTCTTCTAAATTGACGCTTTATGTTCGCCAAACCCACAAAAGGATATAATTAGCTAGAACTATGCACGTTCACAATTATTTCAGGAAGCACGGAAGGGAGGGGGAGGAGATGAGATGCGGCGGAGGGAGGGTTTAGCTAGCCTCCGATTTGTTTGAAAATATTCCGAACTTCAACAACACCCAGGATCGCTCAGAGAACCTTTAACTTTGAAACGAGACTCTTACGAAAAAGACAATACAGAAAACAAATGAAAGTGAGACGTTGGATGGCTTGAATTGGCTGAATTGTAACCCCGATCTGGATGGGTTATTTTGTCTGCTGGTCGAATTTGGTCTAGTCGATGTAGAAGCATGCGAACACGCTCTTTGTTTCAGAGATAAGCACGAACAGAACACTCTCTTGCTGGTTTTAGAGAGAGGCACGAACTTAACGGTTACAGAACTGAACAAACTCAAACTGGAAACACGAACAGAACTGAACAGAACAGCACGTCTTGTTCCTTTGTTTGGATCTTTAACTTAAAACTCAGTCCAGCCTCCCAGAAACTTCTGGCCAATGGTATAATTTTAGGAGGTGGATCTGACTTCTTCTTATCACTATCTTGTGATCTGCTGGTTTTCCAGCACTTAGCAGAGAAACAAGAGAACACAGTTTAAGATTATATATTATAATCATAAAACAAAGCATTTTAGACAGATTTCAATCAAGCCATCTTTTGAATCAAGAGAATACGATTCTTTTGATATGAAACGAGGCATTCACACTCTAGAGGAATAAACAATCACAATACTTAACAATTACATGATTAATATGTGATCTAAGCATAATAACTACAAACAAATTGTAGAACGCATAATATCCACAAACATATATTGTAGGAACATTAGCAAACATAGAATTAAATGTTTGAGTAGAAGTCCATTGAAAATGGTTCTGAAGTGAGTTTATGTGAAAAGGGTGCAAGTCTGTGTTCAACTCGTGGGGGAAGAGGTCTGCGTAACATCTCTGTCAGGGGATCAAAGGAGTGCCCCCTTTCTGTGGCATTCTGTTGGAACTGCAGGACCATAAAAAGTCTTCAGAGGGGGGGTTTATTGTCCACCAAAGCAGACCTTTTGGAGCCATCCAGTCAATGGAATGTGAGCTCCAAAACCTTTGGAGTGTTGAATCCATGTGAATTAATCCCATGAAAGATTAATTTGATTAATCTGTGTTTGATTCACCTCAATTCCTTACAGGTTGATGAAACATTGATTATAATTAACATACAAACGCCCACTGGTATGAGTGGATAACAGTTTTGCATATTATAATGAGTTTAACTCACCCGTCGATGCACGTGGGGGATATTGTTTTGAAAACGTCCAATGTTGTAAAATGGTGACCGAAATGATTTGACCATACGCGTTCGACCCAGAGTGCTTGTGTTGCACCATTCCTGTCAGATCCAATATAGGCTGCACAGCACCGTTCTTTACTCTTAATCGGTCTGCAAATCCAGTCTTGTTTACAAAAAAATCCTCAGTGAAATGAAGCTAACAGATGACAATGTTTTACCTCATCAGCTGGAACGTCAATAAAAATAAAGTTTATCCATGCAGTCCTATTGGAATCCAGAGGAAGCATATGCAGCGACTGTCTTCCACAACCAGGCATTGCACAATATTCTGTATTGCTCGCTAGCTTGATCCGGTGTGTCATCACGAGGCTTATGTTATTAGCTTGCGTGAAATCGGTGGGCGGGGGGCAGGGCTAAACTTACCATGTTGAAGCAGGCGTTGATCTTTTTCTGCAGGGGTGGTGTTTTATATTCTTTGACGTCATAGTTCCCCACTTTTAAAAATTAGTCGTTTGCAGAGGCTGGTGTCAATAAAAGCTTTTATTGGACTAACAAGGACGTTTCCTGTACACTTATAATGTTAGTTTAATGTTAGTTACATTTAATTTAAAAATGAAGGCATTTTTCCTACCCTGATTTTAGCCCTCTGAAATTAAAGTCCCTGTAAAGTCAAAATTAAGTATGTGTTCTGAGTTTGTCACACCACAGAAAAATGTGTTATTAGCCACCCAGCCAAATTTGAATTATAAAAAAAAGCTGGCAAGTACATAAAATAAGCTATCAAAATCTTGAAAAAATTAGCAGTTATCTCTGTTTTCAAACGCTGGGGGCGTGTTCGCTGGCTGCGTGGAAACCACGCCCACTAGCGGGAAAGCTGTCGACGATGATATTAGCTGATACCAGAGATCTTTCGGGACGGGAGGATGAACGCTGAGGCAGGAGATAGTCGTTTCGGCCCCGTTCACCAGTAACAGCGGATTATCAGTGAATCCCAGTTGTCTCTGAGGAAAGTTTATAAAACTATCCAGTGTAAAATGATCACTTCAGAGGCGGGTGTTGACGGTGATCCTCAGCTCTTCATCAAGGTTGGTTCTCTAAAAACCTCTTCTTGATGTGATCGTTTTTATGGAATTTAAATGAAGATACTGATCTGTTTTGTACATGATCGCATCCAGGTAGTAGCCTATGCATTTCTGTGTCGAAGGCATAGCTAGCTAGAAAACTGTAGGTCAAGTCAAGTCACATTTATTTATATAGCGCTTTTCACAATACAGATGGTATCAAAGCAGCTTCACAGTGATAACATGAAAGTAGTACAACACAGATCAATAATACTGTTAATATTAAATAATAAATAAATAACCCCGACTAAGCAAGCCAAAAGCAAGGCGACAGCTGTAGGCTCAGCTGTAGTTGTACTGACACAGTCACTCGCGATTGAGCGGTGAATGCGAATGTGCTCGGGGAGTGTTATTGTGTGTTAGGGGAGAGATCAGACTATGTGCGTCATCAAATAGGGGCGTGTCCAGGAGCTCATGGGCTCCAGTGTGTCATCGAGCCCTGTTTGAGCCCCGCCCAAACAATCCATAAAATTGCAATGGTGAAAAACGGTTTAACGGTCTAACTCCACATTTCAGTACTTCACAGTTCACAGTCTTTTTAATATGTTTTAACAATACATATGCAACATTTATAATGTGTTTAGAACTTTTTTGTAGAATTGCCTTTACAGGGATTTTAAGGATCACATTTTTACGTTTTGACTATTACAGCTCTCAAGGTTAACTAATCATGAAAAGTGTTTTAAAGTGTGTAAATATGTATGTAATAAATATAATGCTATAGATATGAATATAATGCTATTAAGAGTGACATTAAAGGGTTAGTTCACCCCATTCTCTAAGTAATTACTCGCCCTCATGTTGTTCTAATCCTACAACCCTAAATCGAGCTGGATCACTTCTCCATTGTGCGCAAAAAACAAACAAAAATAACAACTTTATTCAACTATACATTTCCTTCCCTGAGGGCCTCTAGATTTCACGTAGTGAAACTGCACAAAGCTTCTAGGTTGTACGGGCAACACAGAAGCTTTGCACAGTTTTACCACATGAAATCTCACAGCCCATAGAGAAGGAAATGAATAGTTGAATGAAGTCGCTATTTTTGTTTGTTTTTTTGCGCACAAAAAGTATGCTTGTCGCTTGCAAAACTTAGATTGAGCCACTGTAGTCAGACTAGTCTCTTTAACTTTTCTGGGCCAGCCAGTTTTGATCCCTTAAAGGAACACTCCGACTTTTTGGGACTTTAGCTTATTCACCATATCCCCCAGAGTTAGATAAGTCCGTACCTTTTTCATTTCCGTGCGTGCTGTAATTCTGTCTGACGCACCCACTGCTAGCCTGGCTTAGCACAAAGACTGGATTTAAATGGCTACAGCTAGCATACTAATCCCAAATAAGTGACAAAATAATGCAAACATTTTCCTATTTACATGTTGTGATTTGTATAGTCAAAGAGTGTACAAATAACAAGGTCATATGAGACAACTGTATATTTTAACCATATAAATATTCAGAACTATATTCTCAGAAGGCAAAGCACTGCTACTTGGGCGGAGTGATTACCGCAGCACCTGAGACGCACCGTGATGAGAAGCAGAGAGTTCGTTCAGAGTTGGAGTAATAGAGTCAGCAATTACAAGATAGTAAAAGCATAGTTTACAATCTACAATAAACGGGAGACCGGGTAATACCATGATTTTTCATAGAATTCCAACCAAAAACACATCCTGACTAATAAATATCACAGAACATGAAAAAAGAATTATTATTACAGTAATCAATATATTTTAAAGGTTCTATATGGAACTATTTATATAAAATGAATCCTTTTTTATTGCCTGTGTTTGAAGGGGTTGTAATCACAAATTGCAACGATCCACTTTTTGGGTTTTGCCATTACCTCTGAAGGCCAATATTCTTATTTATATGCGAGGTCTCCGGGTCGGATTTCCTGCGAAATCCATCAGAAGTGACGTGCATGCGCGCTCCCGAGTCCCGAGCCTCTCTATCCTACAGTCTATCATGCGACCAACAGCACTTCAGCTGACGACATGGAGTCTGATAACCCCCCAAAACATCCGGCCTCCAGCACAACACAGACTCAAACACAAACTCCACATAAATATAAAAAACAAAAAAAGTTTTATCTGCTCAAGCTCGTCAGGCAAAACGTGAATCTGATCGACTCCGGACGAAAACGCGAATCAACATAGTAATCTCAAGTGAAATTGCAAGGTAAACTACATGAAACATGACATGAATACAAAAGAATGTTCTAGGATAACATTAGTATAACATTTAGTATGTAACTTCTTTTATTACACATTTCCAGACAAGTTCAGTACAGTATTGTTACTTCCTACGATCTTAGCAGATACACTGAAACTGTTCAGTTTAGTTCACTAACCGTTTTCGTTATCATATTATACATTCACCTATGTTGACATTGCTGATTGTGAAAGATACACGAATAGTTAGAGAAATGCTATATAACATCACATGTCTGCTAAATGCAGTTTATTGCAACATTATCATGGACGCGCACAGAGCATTAGTTCAACGTCATGGTGATAAGTAAGGTAGGCTATTATTGTACCTGCAGTGGGAATTTACATTAGTTTCCAGCATGTGGGATAATTTTGCCGTTGCGTTGAAAGTCTCTGTGTGGCTGGTAGTGAATGATTGCTCGCTCTTGAGAGCACGAGCGCTCTTGTTGCATTCTGAAACATCACTGCTAGAGGTCGCTAAAAATCGCATACAGCACCTTTAAATGCAATTTATTACAGCTGAACCAAATGTATTCAACAGGATATAATACTGTAATGTTAATTCCAATTACAATAGGCTAGAATGAGGGGAAAGTAATAGCACAAGGCAAATGGTTTTTGCACAATGAACCCACAGTAGCCTACCCGTACTGGACAAGGTCACTGTTTCTCCAAAAAAAAAAAAAAAAAGTTTAGATAGTTTAGATTCCAATACAGTAGTATAAACTGAGAAATGCATTGAATTTAGAATTTAAGATTAGGATGGTGATGATATTGGCCCATCCCGTTTTTCTGTATTGGTCAGATTACTGAAACTCTTAACCCTCTGGGGACCAAAAACGCACCCCAGTGCTTTGATCTTTTTTTTTTTTTTTCAAATAGCTGCAACATAGACTTAAAATACTCTGTAATTAATGGTCATGTAAATAAAATCAACACATTATTATAAACTATAGAGGGTCTTCTTTTTTGTGTACACTCGTATTAACATCAAAACCTTTTGTTTTTGTAAAATAAATAAAATAAACAGGGTGCGCTTTCAGCTCACTCTGTCTCCACAAAAAATTTTCTGAAACATGCCAGAAAAATTAACTGTAACTCAGTAAATACTTGTCACAGAGACACAAAAGATTTATCTTTATGAAGCTGAAATTCTCTTGTTTTAAATGAAGTAATTTATTTAAAAAAAGCAACTATTCTCAGTTGATGTAATCTGTATGAAAAGAGAGAGATGTCAGTCTTTTTCCTTTCATCTAATTATATCCTATGACATATTAATGTGACACTGCATTGAGAGCGCACGCTATTCAAACGCTATTGAACGCTAATGTTGAGCCAAGCCACGAAAACGCCCACAACAGCTGGATAAAACAAAACATCACGTTTACCACAAATCTAACCTTTACCTCGTATTGCTGGCTTTGAGGAATAATACTGTCGTAATAATCCTGGAAAAGTTACCCCAGTTACCCCCAGTTGACGGATTCAACTGATGTAGTAAGTAATTTTTTCTTAAGTGCTTTGTTCTAATCACATTATTGAATAGTGTCTGTAAACTGCATAAAGACTGTTTAAATATTAAATGCGTGCACAGACAGAAGCGCACGCGCTGTGCATTCATTCACTCTCACTCCTACATTAGTAAGAATCGGGTGTGTGAACGAATGAACGCACAGATGCATAGCCTACTGTTACAGACGAAATAGATTACAAAGTTTTTACTATAAAAAAAATAGACATCAAATAAGCTTTAGTTAGACAGTTTCTGCTCATATGTTAAAAATATAGTATGTTTTGTCAAAAATAAACTAATCAACTGTTATCCAATGCAAGGTAATGCAATGCACATATCAAAATAATGAATCCTTAACTTTGAAATATGTATGATAAACCGTATTGGCCTACTTCAAAAATAATACTTTAAATGGAAAAATAATTTTCTTTTCAAGATGTTTCCAACTCTAACTTTGAACCAGTTCTACACAATGACCCATATAAGCTTTTTGACCAGGATTTGTGTCCAGGTATGACTAAAAATGGGGTTTTGACTCTCATATATATATATATATGAAGAGCTCTTTTCCAAAACGCTATAAATCCATTTCAATAGTTTTCAGGAAAACTACATTTTTTACCTAGACCCACACATTTTGTGAATAATCAAATTATCCTGTTGAAATGTTTTATTGGTTCAGTCTGAACATTTTGAACAATGATTATTAAATCAAACAACAATATTGTTAATGATAAATTAAAAGTTAATTTTATTTATTTTTTCAAAACGCTATACATCCATCCATTTTTTTGTATCATTTTTAGTAAAGTCATTTTTAGTAAAGTGTCAAACCTCAAACAAATAGTAGGCTACCAATTTCAACATATGCATGAAAAAACTAATTATTAAAAATGATCAATAATGATAACGATATTCAAAAAAGGGATGGGCACCCCTCCAGCACATGCACACACACATAGGCTACATACATAGCATGTTAGCAAAGCGGAGCGGCGAGACGTAAAAAACAGTAAAAACAGTAATAAGTAAAAAAAACAACAAAAAAAACATAAAATAAACATAGGCTACGTTTCACATTTGTGTTTACTAATATTACGTTACTTATTTTTATTATTTCATCTATGTTGAGTAGGCTATGAAAAGGGAACCGCATGAGATGAGTAAGATATCCGACCAATATCGGAAAATATTTGGAGTGGGTCAGACATGATTTTGACCACTTATTAAGTTTTGTTTTGTAGAAAGCTTGTAAATTTCGTTTGATATAAATTATATCTTTATTTTAATAAATGTTTCATCGACAAATTGACTGGATTAAAACAGCAAATATCAGACAATATAATTAGGACACAGAGGCGCGCACGTGAACCGGAGAGCGCGTCTAATATAGGCTATTATGAACCGAAACACTGCGATGCTTGCCTCACAGACCTGAGAACTAGGCTACAGAAATCTTTAAATGTCTACTTTTAAACAAAACAATTAAAAACGAAAATAAATTGGCAACTCTCTGCGTATGCTAATTCGAAGTATCTCTCTATAGGCTTATGCGCGTTCACTGCGAAGATGGCGAGTAGCATCATCAACTTGCTGCTGACACTAACAGAAAACACTAGTTTATTAATAAACAATTCCAATGTTTCATGCATAATCATTACTTTTGCCGGTTCTTTGTGGCAAGCTTTATGCATGCATTGAGATGCGGAATAGGCAATTAAAAAACGCTCATATGGTTTCTCTCCCATTTCATTAAATCAATATATGTGATTAGCCTATGATTAGACAAATGGCTTAAATGATCTACTACTATAGTCGACTAGAAAACTAGGACTCATTTTGAGGAATGAATGAACATAATAAACCTCTGTTCAGAGTGCCGCCGTGCTGGATTGCGTGGAACGCTCATCGAATTTGAGGACTTATCGCGTTTAGGCTAAAAACAGGGCTGGCGCTTATCGCGGTTTGGAAAGAAACTGTATCTTGCAGTACATTTTAAACAAGGAAATATAGCGATTTGGCATGAAACGTTGATGGGGCAGTGAAAGGGTTCTGTCCACAGCAGAATGACACGACAAACTCATTTTTTTTTAAAATGGCGCTTATCGCGTTTTGGAAAAGAGCTCTTCATATATATATATATATATATGTGTATATATATATATATATATATATATATGTATATATATATATGTGTATATATATATATATATATATGTGTATGTATGTATATGTATGTATGTATGTTGTCCTTTCAATTTTTTCTTGTCTGACTTCACCTGAATGAAAGGCTCATTATTATGTGTTCTTTTGTTTCTCTTAGGTGAGAATCATCTGATTATACATGATGAGGGCTGGCCTCTTCACGCCCATTCGCATATTGCCTTGGCAAACAAAAAATGTTTTTCACAATATAACCCAATTCATAGTTTTATGTGAACGATTAGGCAGGATGATTTTCAGATCATTGTGAAGAAATAACTCTGGGCCACAACATCCATTAGTCAAACGTAAAGTGGACGCATATTTCGTATGTGTTTTGTGGCCTTATTTCAGAAACTTTCATTTTTAGTTTTTTCAATAACCACGCATAAACAATATTCTCTCAAAAATACAAACATGTACATACATGTTGCTCACATATTATGGTAGCCCTGTTTGTGCTAAATATAGTGTAATTTCACGTGTGCCATTAATATGTTTATAAGCAACTGAAAAAAGCACAAATGTCAGAAAATCTCAAGGACCCCAAATACACCTTGGACCCCAGAGGGTTAATGGTTCTTTCCTGCCCATACTGTTTTCTTTTATTGTATTTTAAATCAGATGACTGAGATTCTCACCTTTCAGCCTAGATGTTGAATCATAAGGTTGAATGGATTAGCTATAAGGGGAGACTTTCACCTTTTGTCTTTAACGGCTCTGGGATGGCTCTTGGAATTGGAGTTCCTAGCCAGTGCCCTCAGAGTAGGGTGTGTTCCTACTTCATTTGCATGCTTTGTTTCAGAATGTATCCCCCCTCAATATAACTCCTTCCCCTTTAAAATGTATATGAATTGAAGTGTATACTGATTATAGTCAGACTCAAGACGAGATTTCGTTGACTACAGCTACCAACAGCTCGTGTTTTCAATAAAGAATCCTGCTTAAGATACAGCCCGAGTCCTGGGGCCTCATGTATAAACGTTGCGTACGCACAAAATGGGCATAGAAATATGCGTACGCATTTTTCCACGCGCACATCGGGATTTATAAAAAATAAACTTGCCGTAAATAAGTGCGCACCGTAAGGATGCTCTTGACCATGCGTACGCACTCTTATAGAAGAGTATGGGTTTTGGCGACACCAATGGTGAGCTGGAGTCAAATGTATTTTTGCTTACTATTAGACAGAGAATCTAAAGAAAATTATACATCTACAGAAAGATAATATAAATATAATTTCACAAACCTATCATTACTTGAAGCAAATATCCATCCCTTCTTAAATGACCGCGCCAGCACGCGGCGCGCGTTGGACCGTTTGGTAAAACTGACGCACATATAGCCTATAATCTAACGGCAGATGGAGTAAAACCGTAAATCTTCATTATGAGTCCAAATCATAAATACAGTCCATATTCACAATAACAGAATGGTTTAACTATGTTTTACTACTGATATAAACATTTAGATTAAATATGCCATTCTCATTAATGGAGTTAAACTCTTAAACTACATGAAATCATTACTGAGAAGTTACAATATATATATATATATATATATATATATATATATATTCAATAAATAGAAAGACCTATTTGTTGTGGATGCATTGCTTTTGAACACTTTTCGTTTCGTGCAAATAATGCTCAACCATGTCTATCTCTTTCCATTAAAATATAAATCAATTAAAAATACTATTTGGCCAGTGGAAAAGATTGAGAAAAACTTTCTCTGAAATGTATTTAACACTATTTGATTTATTCATTCAAAAACAAGGATATAGGCTACTAAAAAAAATGTTTGTAATAATGTGACGGCACATCCGCATTTTATATTTTCCTAACGTCTTGTAGCCTACCGTTAAACTTGGTATCACGTGGATGAATAATCATATGCAAATGATATGCAGATTAGGATATGCATATTTAAACTAGGCGTTGTAATCTCCATATATGGTTATTTCGGGGAGGAGACGCACATGCGCATAATCTCCCGCTGACTTGGATTTATAAAGTGAATTCTGCGCAGGTTCTGGCGTACGAACGGTTTTATAAATCTGAAAACTTTTGTGCGTACGCAAATTCTGCCTTATGTGCGTACGCACACTTTAAGGATGAAATCTACGCAAAGTTTTATACATGAGGCCCCTGGTCTTCGCTCCTGGTCTTCTACACTTGATAAGTTCACTACAAACAATATTAACATTAGGGCCTGCTAACATGTCGCGCCTTTTGCCTGCTCAAATTCATTTATTTGGGTAAATGTCGAAAATCTAGGGGCGCGGGTATGCACACTCAAAATAGAAGCTACGCGCTCGTTTTTTTCCAAGCGTGTCAACATCAATATATCAGCGTATCAACATTTCAGGGATACATGGAGGCCCGGAACAACTGCAATAGTAGTGACCACTCTATTAATATAATAGTGTCAATAACATTACATTAGATCTGGCTAAAATGGCACTGTTACGGTAGGCTAGTTATCTAAAAACATAACGGAACACTTACCGCAGCCGCAGGCGATCCACTCTGTCCCGTATGTGCCATCGATGGGATGGCCGTATCCTTCAGCACACGTTTCATGGTCTGTGTGGCAAATTCCTTTTTTTTTTTTTTAAATAGTCGTCCTAAGTGAAATGTACTCAGCAAACACGATAGTCCTTGATCATCTCCCCACTCACCACCGTCGCCAGCATCACTGACTCCACCTCACTCCACTTTTTAAGGAGATTGAGGTGGTATATCTGATGTGTTCCCCCTCTATCTGAACGAGCAACCTCATAGTTGAGGTCATTAACGCGCTGTGTAACCACAAACGGTCCTTGCCACTTGGCGAGTAATTTTGAGCTGGATGTGGGAAGTAATACGAGAACTTTATCTCCCGGTGCAAATTCACGGAGTTTAGCCCCCCTGTTGTACAGCCGACTCTGTTTGTCCTGCGCCCGCAACAAATTCTCCATGGAGAGCCGCCCCAAAGTGTGGAGTTTTGTTCGCAGGTCCAGGACGTACTGAATTTCATTTTTATTATTCGAGGGTCCGTCCTCCCAAAGCCTCCCTAAGAACATCCAGCACCTCTCGGGGCTGGCGTCCATAGAGAAGCTCGAAGGGGGAAAACCCATGGAGGCTTGGGGGACCTCGCGTACACCGAACAAGAGGGGCATTGGATATGCCACTTATCCCAATTTTTAGCGTCTTCCCGTACGAACTTACGAATCATGGCTTTTAACGTGCGATTAAACCGTTCTACCAAGCCGTCTGTTTGTGGGTGAAAGACGCTGGTCCGGATCGATTTAATGCCCAATAATTCATACAGGTCGCGAATTGTGCGTGACATAAACGCTGTGCCTTGATCGGTGAGAATCTCTTTCGGGATTCCCACCCGGGAGATTAACTGAAACAGTGCACTCGCAACACTTTTCGCCGAAATGTTGCGCAGCGGCACTGCTTCGGGATATCGCGTTGCATAATCCACCAGAACTAATGCAAAGCAATGTCCCCGTGCAGATCGCACTAATGGCCCGATGAGGTCCATACCAATTCGTTCAAAGGGGGACCTCCACTAAAGGAAGGGGGCACAAAGGTGCTTTACTATGGGCCGGTGGGTTTATCAACTGACATTCCTGACAAGACGCGCACCACCTGCGCACGTTCTCATGAATGCCCGGCCAGAAAAATCAGGTCATTAGACGATTTAATGTGGCTGTCTGCCCTAGGTGTCCCGCCATCGGATTACAATGAGCCGCCTGGAATAACATTTCCCGACGGCTCCTAGGAATTAACAACTGTGTTCTATCTTGTTTTGTCTGGGTGTCCTTGGTCAACCGATACAAACTATCTTTGATCACGGCAAAATAAGGATACGAGAGCGGCTGGTCCGGCCGAACCTGCTGTCCGTCGATGACAAGGACCTGCTCAAACCCATTTTTCAGCGTGTCATCTCGGGACTGCTCCAGAGGAAAGTCATCGCGAAAATATTGTGTTCTCGGACACACTCGGTTCCTCTGAAACAGCCATCGATGGTCCCAGTCATGATGGTAAGCTTCGCCAACCTGAACAGTCGCCCTCCTCCGGTGCCTTTGTTTTCGCCCAGGAGCACCCGCACACAAATATGCCAGTAATGACTGAAACCCCGGCCAATTGGTTCCCAAAATAAGCGGGTGCCGGAGGTGTGGATTAACTGCCACCTCCACGCTATGCTTTTGTCCCCTAAATTGGATCGTGACTGACACGAGGGGATACCCCACCACCTCGCCATGCACACACCGCACCATAACCTCGCGGCTCTTATCCAACGCCACTGGCTGAATCAAACTTTGATGGATTGAGGTCTGGTTACAACCCGAATCCACCAAGGCTTGATACACCTACCCCCCTTAATACTCACAGGTATTTGGTACAGCCCAGACTGATCGGGGGTGGCCGGGGGAGCGTAGGGGACCCTAAACAAGGTGTCCACTTCCATAAGTGTGTCCACTTCCATAAGTCCCCACAGCGCCAGCAGGCCGGCCCAGGCTTCCCCGCCACTCCGGCGGCGGGAAGCGGGTCAAGGGACTGGCGAGAGGAGAACGCGGGGCCAGGGGCTGAAGGGGCGCTCCCAGCTGATGGTCCTTCCCGGGGTGGAGCGCGCGGCGCAGGAACCGGCTCGGCAGCTGGACCGGATCTCCAGCGGGGCGCCAGGCGCGATGGAATGCCGCCTTGGCACCTGGGAGCAGGGACAGGGCGAGAGAGAGGGGGAGAGGGGGGAGAGAGAGAGAGAGAGAAAGAAGGAGATGGTAACAAGGTAGACAAGGGGTCGGCGAATATTGGAGCTTGTGTGCTTTATTAATAACTCTGTTCACGGCGACTCAGCGCTCTTCACAATAAACTCAAAAATAAACAATCACTGCAGATCAAACTCTTCCCGCTGTACACAGCTTTCTCCGGTTCCCAGGCGTTAGACTCTTCCCGCTGATCACAGCTTTCTCGGTCACGGCCACGACACAGGCACACACAAGGTCCAAGATCTCTCTCAACACTCTGTCCACCTGGCCCGCTTAAATACGCTCTCCTTACACCAATCACTGAAATCACAAACAGGTGTTCATCATTTCAACTTGACCCACTTACTTCCCGCTCGGCTTCTCCCTCTCTCTCTCACCGCAGACACCGCTGAATCACGCCCCCCGTGCCACATATGCCACAAAAATTTAGTTATTGCTGACTGTAATTTGCTCCAATATTTAGGGGGTGGGGGAAGGGGGAGCATTGAGCTGACGAAATTGACTCTAGGTAGAATATTCATTTTGATGGCTACCCTCCCACAAAGCAAATTCGGCAGGTTAGACCACCTGTCCAGATCCGCCACAACTTTTTTAAGTGTTTTACAAAAATAGTTTTTAATAATTGTCTGTATAGAGGAAGAGATATCTATCCCTAGATATGTAAAGTTTTTAGTAACTGGAATAGATGAAGGGATGGGAACATTACACATTGCCTGATTTAAAGGTAGCAAAGCTGATTTCTGCCAAAGGGAGATGAACCAGTTTTGCCTGTAAGTACTACAGCTGTTGGGTTTTTTTTTTTTACAGGACCTTAATCATATTAATAAACGGCAAACCGACCCCCATGAATTCTAACACTGACCACAGAAAAGGCCACTCCAGATGGTCAAAGGCCTTCATTGCATCTAGTGAAAGGACAGCAGCAGGGGAACTTAAGCCTTGAGCACCATCTATAACATGTAATAGTCTTCACACATTATCTATTGCAATTCTAGACTTTATAAATCCTGTCTGGTCACAATGAACCAGTTCTTTCATTGAAGCCGTTGGGCCAGTAATTTTGCATAAATCTTTAAATCTACATTTAAAAGCGAAAGGGGTCTATAGCTAGAACATTCGACTGGGTCCTTTCCTTTTTTAAGAAGCAGTGAAATTAATGCAGAGTTAACATCCCTAGAAAATGATCCCACTCTGACTGAGTAAAGGATCATAAAAGCGGACCAATCAGGGGCCAAAAGGTATAAAATTCGGGAGGAATTCCATCCAGTCCTGGTGATCTACCTTTACGCATGTCCCTAGCAGCTGCCTCGCACTCCTGCAATGTGATTGGCCGATCTAGCTTTATGGATTCATCATTACCAAGGCGGGATAGTCTAACATCATACAGGAAATTAATTAGCGCAGACATGTTTATCAAAATTACTTTCCGAATTATGTAACTCTTGATAAAAGGAGGCAAAGCCAGCATTCACTTCCTTTGGATCACATTTTATTGTACCATTTTTGTTTTTAATGCAAAAAATATCGGCAAAGTGCTCATCTGTCCGAAGTTTCATTGCTTGTAAACAACTGGGTTTTGAGGAGTTAAAATAATAATTTTGTCTTGTTTTGTGCCTGAGGAGTTCTGAACAGCGCCACAGAAGAGAGTTAATCTCTTAATTAGAAAAAAGCTTCCAATTTGGCTGCACGTGCTTTATTTCACGTTGAAGCATATAAAGTGGTGTTAAAGTCCCCCTCCGATCATATTTTGATCTATTTTATAAATATTCCCAGTGGTCTTTAAAATATGATTATGCCATTTTTAGCCAAAAACACAAAACCTGTGCCGTTTTATGGGACTTCACTTCAGCAGAGCGGCAGTAGCTCATTAGCAATTTCGCCTCTGGGTTGTGGGCGGAGCCGTTGGCACGGAGACGACCCTCCCCCTCCCCGTTGCTGAGAGCTCTCCTCTGTCTCTCCCGCTAATGTTGTATTAATTTATTAGTTGTTGAGTCTTAAGTTCAGGGCAGGCTATTGCTGTCTGATTCTGTTAGTTCACCTCACCTCCTAAACCGATACATTCATTCCTTTTGCAACTTCATATTTATCAGGTTTGTTCTCCTCCTCTCGTGTCTCGATACGTTAGCTGTCGACTCGTCAGTGTCTGACTCTGATCTGTCTGCTGGGCCGTGCCGTGTGTGATAAAAAGGACCGGAAAGAGTAATGATTAGTTCATATTTCGAGTGTCGAGTTCGGGTTCGGCCGCGTCCGAGTCTTTCGTTCTTCCTGTCAGTCCCATAGACTAGAGAGGCTATGCTGTCAGTAACGTTACCGGAAAGAGAAATGATTAGTTCATCTCTTGAGTCTTCGGGTATGATTCGTTCTTTTGTCACTTGACCGCTGGTATCTCGCATGAAATACATTAGTTTCGTATTGACTGCGTCTGAATGTATATTGTTTTATATTTATAGGCATTATAACTTTTCTATATTGTGCATCTGTGGTGTGTTTTATTATATATTATACATGAATTAACTACTATTACAGTATATTATACATTATCTACGTGCTTGTTTGTAAAAAGTTTAGGGAATATCAGTATGGAGGGAGGGGAGTATGAGCTTGTGGCCCCACCCAGTGGAGTTAATACGTCACAACTCCAGTCTATTTTAGCCAGCATTTTAGCGTCTGCTACTGATTCACAGCCATTTGAATGTAGAAATACTCAGAAATGCAACTTCGAGCTTATTTTTCTCAAGAAACGCCCTCTAACATTAGAAAAATGACACAAGAACATGTTAACACCTAGAAATATTTATATTTTCTTAGCCTTTTACCGCCTCCCAAAGTATCCTAGAATTGAGAACAGAGCCGATATTAAATGTTGGGGGGCGCTAAAATTGTTGCTGCATAACCCTCTGAAACTGGGTAGTTGCGCCCCTGACCGGAATGTAATGCGCATTTTGAATATTTTGAAAAAAATCTTTTGAGGCAAAGATAAAATCTAACCTCGAGAAGGATTTATGTCTCGCTGAATAAAATGAGAAATTTTTAGAGAAGGGTTTAACGAACGCCAAATATCAACCATGCCTGTATCAGATGCCCATTGGCACAATACCTCAGATGCAAGACGTTGGTCCCTAGTTTCGCTGCTACCTGTTCTGTCCACACCTGTTCTGTCCATGCCGCTGTCCCACACATTGAAGTCCGCCCCAAGAACTAGATGGAACCCTGAGAGATCGAGCAGAGATTTTGTTAAAAGTTGGGAAAAAAGTGGGATCAAATGCATTAGGGGCATAAGCAGAAATAAGTGCAATGTTTTTCCCATCCATGCAAATCCTTGCAATGGCTATCTGACCTGCATCATCCGCCCAAGAGTCAATCACATCAAATTTTAATTTGCGTTTACACAAAATCATTACCCCTTTACATTTTGTAGCTGCAGATGAAGTTGCAATAGGGTGATAAAACTTATTGGCTAATCGACCCACATTTTTGCGCAGCAAGTGTGACTCCTGAATCATAGCAAAATCTATATTCCGGAGAAATTCTAGTACAGTGGTCCTTTTGTGTGGAATGTTAAGACCCCTGGTCTTAAAGCGGCGATGAAGACGTTTAAAATACGTTTAAAACATCAGTACTTATCCACAAGTTTCCTACGCCCCATGAGGCCTTGCGTCAAAAGTGGGCGCGACTTCCGGTTTGAAGTAAACAAAGCGCTACTTGACATGCTTGACACTCGTTCATTCAACAGTTGACAGTCATTCAAGTTATAGCGATCCAAACTAGCTAACGATGTGGGAACACAACCTCAACGAAATTAAAAAAGGGTGAAATAACAGTGCCTTTACCCTCCGCAGTAGTTGATTGGGAGTATTATAATAACATTATTAATAATCAATACTCATCAAGGCATGTTGACAGACAGTTGTGCGAGCTGACAAACAATTAAAATAAAAAATACACACTTAGTCATTGTGCTTTGGAGTTTATTCAAAATTATAAATGAATGTGCTACTTGAATACATTAACTGGCACATTTGGTATTCTGTCAACACAGGCTTTGATCCTGAGTTTAGGTGTAACATCAGTAGTGAACAGCCAAACACATGCTGATAGAGTTTATAGAATATTAAGAATTTAAACAAATGTACACAGGAAGATTCGTTGTCTTTTGGGAGGTGATGGAAACTACAGTCGTTGGTAGGATCACTGTGATTTCGTTTTCAGCTTATGTTCAAAACAATCACGTTTAATCAGTACTTTAATCAGTTTAATCAGTATTTACGTTTAAGCCACTGAATTAGTTTAGTCCGGTTATACATACAACCGCGAACAGCGCATGTTGTCCCTGAGCTCCGTAAGGACATCTCTCATAAAGATTGGCGTCTTTAAATAGTAAAATAATTCTCCGAAAAACAGCTAGCCTCTTCGCTAACTAACACACAAAATACCATTGGAATGCTACTTCCGCCGCCTCACCGGAAGTTTCACCCACTTTATTTTTTACATGAGCGCCCCTCGGAAACTTGTGGATAAAAAAATTCAGGTCCATAATGTTTGTACGCGTTTGTCATAGACACAATAGCATTACTAGTAGCCTATAGTGGCTATAAAGCCAGCGCTGGCATTTGAAAAAAATAAAACACAAGGCTACGCCTGGAAATATTCATGAAAATACATTTAAAATGATTAAGTCTTAGCCTACTTACAGGTTGTGGCCCAACAACTGCTGCCTCTGGTTTTAAAGTTGAAACTGCTTCACATTTTTCTTTTTAAATCCGTTGTTGAACTCGTGGAGATTCTGGAAGCTGTCTTCCGTAAAAATACGCAGCACAGAGAGCTAGATTACGATCGTCATTTTCAGGAACATAATCAAACATAAATTGTATCCATTGTTGACGAAGTACAGCGTCTGTGGGAAGTTCGAATACAGAAGACCTGACAGCTGGATGAACAACTCACTCGACGAGCTGGAGCTGCTGAAATATGCGCATGTCCTTTTCTGCATATTCCGGAGGGAGGGTTGATGCAAATGTGTGGGTTAGTGACGTACCATAACCCAGCTGTAGTCCCAATCGAGTCGTTTTTGTAGGCAATTATACTTCCTGATTTTAAAAAGACGATATCTCTGCTTACATTGAACTTTCAGCGCTGCAACTTTGCAGATACTGTTCATGCACCAACAGCAACATTACACAGTATTTAAAATGAAAAAAGTGAAATCGCAGTCAACCCCCCCTTTAAAATGTCTGCCTTTATATAGCAACGAGATATATCCTTACTGACCCAGCACTCGTGGAAACGCCTCACCCAACATCCAGCCTACATGAACTGCAAGCCAGGCAGAGATGAAAGACTACCTGTTAATAATCTACCCACAGTCTACAAAAAAATAGATAAAAATAAAATACCTGATGATAATAATTAAAAAAAAAACAAATGATAATACCTGATGATAATAATTTTAAAAACAACAAATGCACCAATAGAACACCACTAAGGACGATAAGATGAACATAGAATAGTAGACCTATGCAATTAAGTAAATTACAGGTAGTGATACAAGCCAGAGCAAAAAAAAAAAAAAAAAAGATATTAAAAATAAACGTCTCCAACATCCAGTAATATAAAACCGAAACGCTAATTTAAATGATTATTAGAGGGGGAGAAGGAGAATGGAGCATAGATTACATTATCTTACCCACTCATCAGAGTCACTCTGCCAGCAAAAAAAACACAAAAAAAAAAAACACATTGGGAAGCCGTACATGACCGCGGAAGGGCGTAAACAATCAAAGGTTTTTAATGCATATCAATGCCTTTTTGGGATCTTCAAAACGACGCTTTACTCCACCAGACGTTGTGAATGAAAGCACTGCAGGATAGCCGATGCCCAACGGGATCTTGGCTGAGTGAAGCAAATGAGTGTCGGCGCTCCTGTGTGGCTTTAGAAAAGTCCCGATTTCTCTTGCAAGTTGTCTCACCCGCTCCTTCTGTTGAAATCTCAGAAACCGCACGATGAATGGCCTTGTAGGCGCTCCGGACTTTGCTGGTTGTAACGAGTGATGAGCGCGTTCCAAATCTAGTCCCCCTTGGAAGTCAGCCTGGAGGATTGCGGGAAGAGTGACCCTCAAAAACGATATGGCATCTTTATCCTCAACACGTTCCGGGAACCCATAAATGTGTAGATTAACTTGCCTTTCCCAATCCTCGTACTTAGTTAATTTGGCGTTCAGTTTTTCAACATCCTAAGCCAAGGCCGGGGGGGAGACGCTAGACTCTAGCATATCGAAACGCACCTCCGCGCTGTTTATCCTGGTTAACATATCGGCTAGCTTACCCTCAATCGCCTCAACAGCTCTTCTCGTTTCTGAGACGTCCTTGCGGATATCTGCAAAGAGTTTAGTTTGCTCATCTGATAGTTTCTGAAGAAGTTTGTGTATTTTAGCAGTGGAGATAGCCACATCCGCATCTTCACGTGCTGGCGATTCCGGAGAAGGCGATTTGCTGTTGTTGGGTAGTATTTTCATTTTTTCGGGAGCTTGGCATATCAGCAATGGATTAAGCTTATTATAGGCAGAAAAAGCTATAGATTCACACTAAATGTAAACTTGTGGCATCGGACCCCTCTACCTAAGCAGCCATCTTGCTCGGCGTCATCACGTGACCTAAATACACAAAATATATTGAATAAATTTACCATATTAGTAACGGTTAATATTTTAATAATATTGAGTAAACAGTGCTGTGAGGGGTTTCCAGACCTGCTCCTGGAGGGCCAATGTCCAACAATTCAACTCCAATAAATACTTGCCTGGAAGTTTCTAGAAATCCAGAAGATCTTGATCTAAGACCAACCCTGGTCTAACCAACAATAGAAATTCACTGTATCGCTGTGCAAGTGACAAAGTTGCTGCCTGTGTGGATGAAGCTTAATTGACCTATAAAGACTGGATCGGTGCATCCCAACTTTAAATGCTTTGCTATTCTTAACAGTAATAGCATAATGTTGTGTTTATCATCTTTTACAGAAACGCTCCAAGCAGAGGAAGATGCAGCAGAAAGCTTTACGCAAGCGCCAGCTGAAGGAGCAGAGACAGGCTCGCAAAGAGAGACTGAGCGGCCTCTTCCTTAATGAGGAGGTCCTTTCACTTAAAGTCACAGAGGAGGAAGACCATTGTGATGATGTTGATGTATTGATGTGACGAGAGTGAATTATTCAGTGTTCCTTCTAAGCCTCTTTCAATGCAGCATTAATTACTCTGTTCTAGACATCTCTCGGCAACCAGGGGCCTGATGTATAAATGTTGCGTGCACAAAAAAAGGCGCTGAAATATGTGTACGTAATTTTCCCCGCTCATATCTGAATTTATAAAAAAATAAATTTAGTGTAAATATTTGCGTATGCATTGTTTTACTGGAGTGAGCGAAGTAAACAATGATTTTAAAAACTGTTTTCAGTTTTGATGCATTTTGTACACATTTCAATTAAATATTCCACTCATTAATGGAGTTAAGCACTCAAATTACATAGTCATTATCCAGAAATTAAACAAAAATTATGAATTTAGAAATATTTGAAGTGGATGTGTTGCTTTGAACTCTTTTCCTGTTGCATGCTACATTTTCATGTTTTAGTGACAGTGAAGAGTGCTAGGCGCTTGATAATTCTTCTTTAATCTAAATTCCATTACTCTTGTTCTGAGAAAATATTTCTCGTGAGAAAAATAATCAATGATGCACACTTTTGTTCACTGGTAGAGAGGTCCATTGGCTGGTCTGAATGGCTCTGATGACAACACTACAATCACTGCTGCACGCAGGTGTTCTGTTAATGAGCAGTTAGATGGTATCCTAATGATAACTCCTTCTGTGATCTTCCAAACATTGTGAAAGAAACTAAGATCTGCACGTTTTATAAAAAAAAAAAGTTTTGTCAGAGTCCAAAAAAGGCCAGTCTGTTTCCATTAAAAATATATAAACATTCTGAAACATATGTTTATCTTTTAAAGGGACAATTGCATTGATTGTATTGGTTTAAAACAACTAAAAAACTGTTTGGCCAATGATAAAGAAAGAGAATAGCTCTTCTCTAAAAAAAAACCTTCTCTGAAAAGTAAGCCTTATTTTATACAATTATATTATTTTATACAATTTGACTGCACATTTATAGTTTGAATCTCATAATTTCCTAATGTCTTGTACCGTTAAACATGGTATCACGTGGATAGGAATATGCACATGCCAATGATATGCAGATGACATTTCGTGGTGGAGGTGCATGTATGTCGTGTCTTCTGCTGACTGGGTTTTATAAAAGGAATTTTGTGCACACACTTAGAATGAAATCTACGCAAAGTTTTATACATGAGGCCCCAGATATTTAGTTGTAATAATAAAAGTGTCTCTGCAGTTATCCTAACAGTAAGTGCTGTCTGACCAACATCTCCAGTGACTGTTTATCATACATGTAAATGTAAGTTAATGTACATCTCATCAGTTTTCTGAAGTTAAATCATAGGTGCACACACTTACACGAAAATGGTTGAAAGAAAAGTTGTCCATGCAGTCCACAGACCCATAAAAGACTGCTGCCTCCTAAAGTTGTTTGTACTTGATGCATGTTACTAGTCAGTACCAGTGGCAACGAGTTTCATGATTCTTGGTACCACAGCAAAAATGTATGTGCTATTGAACACAATTAATTGTTTAAGCACACAGTTGCATCTGTTAAGTTTAATCTGTACTTGGTACAATTTTAGTCAACACATACTGTAAATGATAGGTATTTTTGTAATAGTTTGCCAGACTAGTGATGAAAGTTAAACCTTAGAGTCTGATAAATATGGAGGGCATTGAAAAAAAATATATATTTGGTTTAAATTTTTAAACCAAGTGTTTTGACTCTTGCCCAGAAGATAAAACATCCAGACATGTAACAGCACAGTTAAATGTGCATTGTACCTTACGAATTCAAGTTCTTAAATGCTGTTTAAAAACATTATAAGGACAGTGACAAATGTTTGAAAATATATTTCATCATGTTATACAACTACATCATTATGTACATCATTTATTGGGTAATTATTGCTTGTAGAAGTACATACAATATGAACTCAGGCATAGAGGGAACACTGACAAATTATGTCATTGCCTTCATTTTGTATCTACTTTAATTTTTTTGAAAGGTCATACAAATATGTTTTGGAACTTTTTGACATTTAAATTTCATATTAAAAACTAATAGAATACGATACCTGAAAAAATATTACTTTGCTCTCTTTTAGCCAAGTTGGGGAAAAGTAATATTTCCAACTTTTTATTGTAATTATATTTATGTAATCTGGGTTAAATATTGGAAGTGAGGGGACTACCTTTTAGTGTAAAAAAAAAAATACATTACATCTTGGAATTTGTTGAGGTTATGCTACCTTAAGGTTAGCATTAGTTTAGTAACAGAAGTTCATTTATTTTTAACCTTACAAATATGTTATTTATGCATTCTTTATCCATTTAAACATCCTTTTATTGCAAATGTGCAGAAAATAACAATGGGCAAAAATTAAGATTTTAATCTAAAAAAATGGATTAACCTAAAATATTTTTTCTTCGATCTTTCAAACATAAATGCACAGATACTCAAACAATGGGAAAATTCTGTTTAGTTGCAGTGTGTCTAATGACATACATTTTTAGAGAAGTCCATTTTGTTATTCTTTACTCTATTTGTAAGATTAGTACATAGATATTTTGATTTCTGACATAAATGTGTAAGATGAAGTTAGTATGACTTAACTGCTTTGCTGAAATGTCTGAATATTCTTAATTTCATCAAATAAAATCAAAGTATGACATGATTGAGGTGTGAAATATATTCCACATCATACTTGCTTTTGTGTCAATTATATATTTTCTTCACATGAATTTTCAGCATTTAAATCTATCTTTACAGTATTGTCTTGGCAGTTATGGAATTGTGCAGTCAAACATTAAGAATTAAACATAGTTTAGAGGGTTATTACTCTCTATAAATATATATCAATATTTATTTAGTCATTTGAAAGGCGTTTTGGCTAATGTGCAGGAAATCGGTTAACCATTTAGGAATTGTTCCTACTATGGAAGGTAATGCAGCCCTTTAATATTATTTAAACAAAACCAAATCCTCAAACTACATTCAGAGAGCTGTTTTGTTTCACATAACATTCACATGACTCTTCTGGCAAAATCAAACAATTGCCTCAAAATCATTTTATCTGAGCTCAAAATCAAATAATGCTGTCAGTCAGTCAAAATAATAACACCACATATCATTCCTTAGACACTACATCAAAAAAAAGGAGAATACAGCATCCAAAGCATGCAGTTACACAAAAAAATATTGTAACAGTAAACAAATTTTGCAGTTATGTAGTAATACATATAGTAATCGCAACTTACAGTGGTAAAGTGATTAAACTGAATGTTGTGTGCACTGCAAGTTTGTATTGAATATTATTGAGTGTCATTCTTGCTTGTAGCCAAAAAGTATTTTTTTTTTTAACTCTAAATGAAAAGTATGTTACAGTACACTCAAAAGAGCTGTGCAACTGCAAAATCAAAGTCAATGACTAAGATTCATTCAGCCTCAGTGTGATTTTTTTCGTCTTGGGCAATGTTGTCTCTGGTGTAATGGATCCAGCCTTGACAACACTGTCCACACCTTCATCTTTCTCATCCTCTTCCTCCTCATCCACCACCTCTAAAGCATACTCTTCTTCTCCTTTTCAGGTTGTTTCCATCTAATGATGTTTTATTAATATAATGAAAAGGATTATTATTGCCGCTTCCATATCAGCAAAATCAAAATCATTGTTTTGCTCATACTTATGTGTATTTAAATGTCTGAAACTTAAAATAAACATGTGGTTGAAAACACTCAATAGTTGTGATATATGACAGCACTGGCTCAGTGCCAGCCAACACGCGAAAGCACGTTTGAATATAAGTTGATAACGTATCCACAAGTTTCCGAGGGGCGCTCCTGTAAAAAATAAAGTGGGTGAAACTTCCGGTGAGGCGGCGGAAGTAGCATTCCAATGGTATTTTGTGTGTTAGTTAGCGAAGAGGCTAGCTGTTTTTCGGAGAATTATTTTACTATTTTAAGACGCAAATCTTTATGAGAGATGGTGTTAAGGAGCTCAGGGACAACATGTGCTGTTCGCGGTTGTATAACCGGATTAAACTAGTTCAGTGGCTTAAACGTGATTGTTTTGAACATAAGCCGAAAACGAAATCAGAGTGATCCTGCCAGAGCCCGTCTCTGATCCTGCCAACGACTGTAGTTTCCATCACCTCCCAAAAGACGACGGATCTTCCTGTGTACATTTGTTTAAATTCTTAATATTCTATAAACTCTCTCAGCATGTGATTGGCTGTTCGCTACTGATGTTACAGCTAAACTCAGGATCAAAGCCTGTGTTGACAGAATACCAAATGTGCCAGTTAATGTATTCAAGCAGCACATTCATTTATAATTTTGAATAAACTCCAAAGCACAATGACTAAGTGTGTATTTTTTTATTTTAATTGTTTGTCAGCTCGCACAACTGTGATTCACCATGCCTTGATGAGTATTGATTATTAAAAATGTTATTATAATACTACCAATCAACTACTGCGGAGGGTAAAGGTACTGTTATTCACCCTTTTGAATTTCGTTGAGGTTGTGTTCCCACATCGTTAGCTAGTTTGGATCGCTATAACTTGAATGACTGTCAACTGTTGAATGAACGAGTGTCAAGCATAGGTGCGTTCCATTCGACAGGGTCCCTGCGCAGTGTTCACTGCTCCCTACTCCCTGAACACGGTATATCAGTTGAATTGGACTTCACTGACTTCCCAACCCAGTCTCATCCCAAGACGTCATATAACTGACGTTTTGGGACGTCTTTTGACCATACGTCAATATTCGCCTTTTTAGGGCCCCCTTAAACGTCGGTAGATGAGGTTATGGGATCCTAACTCTACCCCATACCTAAACCTAACCCGTCACCTAACTGACGTTAAAGGTAAAGTTGTATGACGGCCCGGGATCGCCATCTACCGACGTTTAAGGGGGCCCTAAAAAGGCGGATATTGACGTATGGTCAAAATATGTCCCAAAACGTCAGTTATATGACTTTTTGGGATGAGACTGTGTTAGACTTCCTGTGAAGTGATGTATCGATGTTCCCTTATTCCCTATGCCGTTTGCAGTGCCCTTCGAACTGAACATGTTCGTTCCCTTGAATTGGAATCTCACTTAAGATGGCGAAATACCCTGTGAAGTCCACTTCACAGTCCACTTACGGTCGAATGGAACGCACCTCATGTCAAATCGCGCTTTGTTTACTTCCAACCGGAAGTCGCGCCCACTTTTGACGCAAGGTTTAATGGGGCGTTGGAAACTTGTGGATATAATAACGTATATAGTGGCTGCAGTGCAGATCAGTGTGTAGAAGACGACAGCAGCTGTCTTCTATGCTCTATCAAAAACTGATAAATTATAGTTTTTTTATTTAGAATATAAGCGATTTCAAAGGAAATGTTTACAGTTCATGTGTTTTTTTTTGTATGGAAAAATCCCACTTAAAAAAACAGACCGCCATTATATTTTTCCTCTCGCGCACCCCCTGGTGGCAGCTCGCGTACCTCTGGGGGTGCGCGCACCACAGTTTGGGAATCCCTGGCCTATGGTATGGTCAGCACGAACATAAATACTCTTATCTTGTTGAAATCTTGACGGATTTACAAACGGTTTGGTTTCTTACAAACGTTATTAACGTGACTATAATTATCTGGATGATTATTTATTTATACACTTATTATTCATATGTATGCTGTGTCATAACTACATCTCTGACGTTTATAACAAACCAACCCGTTTGAAAATCGGTAGAAAATTGAGCAAGTTATGGTTATTTAAAGGTGGCATATGTAATAATTGAGGTAAAAATATCAAAAAAATGAGCTACACTCATCAAAAGAATGAGAATAAATAAGTGCAATGATGTAATTAAAAAACTGACAAGTTATAGTGCTGCCGAGATATAAACCTAAACTAGCATGCTAAATGACTAGCCCCGGCCCGGTAGGTGTCGTAATACCAGTTCCGGCCATGGGAGGCGGTATGCGGCCGGGCAACATTACCACCAGCCAAACTGCAGTACACGAGTGAGTCGCGACTCGCGCTAGCGCCGGCTTGTGTGTGTACTTGAACCTGATGTCAGTCGTGTGGAAATACAGCCCATTACTACATTTCAGTTCAGGGAAGAGTTCAAAAAATGATTGGTTGACATTATGCATGAGGAATACATTTTGGTAAGTTGTAGCATACTGTATCTTTCAACAGTGTTCGGGTTCTTTTTCCATTAGCTAGTAGAGATGATCGGTTCACGTGCGCTAGGGATCTGTGGTGTAACATGTACAAGCGCCAAAACGGTATTTATTGTTTGAATTGCATAATAAAATTGACAGAATCTGAGAGCTTAACTAACCTGCTTGCTAAGTGTTAATTGCATGTGTCTCACGGTGAATTCGTGAGAGCTGGCAGCTCTGAATTTCGCTAGGTTGATCAACATCAGCGAATGCTGTCTGTCAAATTAATTCAAACTAACAATAAAAGTGTAATATGAACAAAACGAATACCGTAAACTTAAAATAATAGCCTGCAGGCTTTTATTTTCCCATATCGTCGAAATGCAACAGCTTGTTTTTGAGACAGGCGTCTATGAGTCGGTCTTCATCATTTAGTGTTGAGATTTAGTGTTGTTCATTTACTCTCTGATCTCTAAAAATCTCCAAATGCTCCACGTGAAACTGCGGTCTTCCGACCTTTTACTATCGTGTCAAATTATTTGAATAATATGCGGAGAAAGAGAGCAAAACAGCGCTCGTTTGTGTTGTTTGAAGACGTGAGTGCGTGCGGCAGCGGCACAACACATTTTCTGGAGGTATACTGCCCCCATCTGTTATGGAATATGGAATATTTTTTGATTTTTAGTTCCAGAAGGCACCTTTAAATAGTACATGTACCATTAACACAATGTTACAGAATATGAGAACAATTAAATAGCATGATGTTACACACTCCAGTACAGTAGGTGGCGGTATGCACTTCAAAGTTGGGTGCAATCCGCCTTTTTTCGAGAGAAGAAGATGAAGAACGTTACAAGTGAGCGAGCTGCCTGTGACAAGATGGCCGCCAGGTGCAGACGTCGACCTCCATTGGCCAGCAGCGTGGACGAGATATCTAGCCTTTGGATGATACTACTACGCCGAAGTGCTCCCAAGCACTTGCTGTGGTATTCCGCTATACATTATAGTTATCCACTTCACACGCTTAGAAAAGTGCAACGTTTTATTTTGTGTCACCATTCTTGGTCGAGTTACTCTACTCGTGTAACTGTATTTAAATAGGAAAACATGGAGGTGCAGGCACTGAGACGAGAGAGGTATCTATCAACTCGTCTTAGTTAATGGAATAACATAGTTTAATATGAAAAATCTGTGGAATATCCCTTTAAGGGCCATGGCAGAAGCTTAATTTTGTGCTTAGAGACCCACTTTTCTGTTGATTTTAATGTTTGTTTTTGGATCATTATTCTAATAGAAGATCCAACCTCTGCCCATTATACAATTTCTAGCAGAGGTTTTGATTTTTTTTTTCTGTTGGTATTTGATTGACCCCATGATGCCATGTAAATGAACAAGAAGTAGACCAGGATCTCTGGCAGAAAAATAGGCCCAAAATTTCACAGATCCAGCAGTACTTTTGATCCCTATGTGCACCAAACCCATTTGGTGGCCAAAAAACGTCTCTGGTTACTTACGTAACCTATGTTCTCTGAATAGGGAACGAGACACTGCGGATTCTCTGAATATGCCGATTGTCTGAAGCCCAATAGAATCACGCCAAATCACCCGCCCCGACGCAATTACGTCGCATAATCATATACGCGCGTGCGCCATCTTCCCCTCAGATTTCTCTGCCGAAAAGAAGACTGTCAGCAGCGCGAGGAGCTTGGCCGCTAACACAGCGTCTCGTTCCCTATTCAGAGAACATAGGTTACGTAAGTAACCAGAGACGTTCTCTTTCATAGGATCACTCAACGCTGCGGATAGCGCAGTGGGAACGGGAAACCAAACTTGCCAAGCAAAGAGCGCTGTAATGACTGGTATCGAAAGATAATGACTATAAATGGTTCAAACAGAAAGAATCTGGGAACCTGGGGTCATGTCAATATCCAAATTGTAGAAAAGTACAAAAGTGTGCGGAGAGGACCAGCCGGCCGCAACACAAATGTCCTCTAAGAGAGCTCCCCTGAAAAGAGCTTGAGAGGATGCCACACTCCTGGTGGAATGTGCTCTAATGCCAAGAGGCGAAGGCAAACCACACGCCTGGTAGGCCATCGATATCGCTTCTATGACCCAATGAGAAATCCTCTGTTTCGATGCAGCAAGCCCACGGTGGCCAGCACCAAAACAAACCAGAAGCTGGTTAGATTTCCTCCAACATCTGGAGCGGTCTACATAAAACTTCAAAGACCGAACTTGGCAGAGCAGATTAAGCTTCCTATCCTCCTCAGAGGAAAAAGGCGGAGGGTGGAAAGCGTTAAGGCTAACAACCTGAGAGCGGAACGCTGTGGAGAGAACCTTAGGAACATAGCCTGGCCTAGGTCTCAAGGAAACTTTGACTAACCCGGGAGCAAAGTCTAAGCATGACTCGCTAACAGAAAGAGCCTGTAAGTCCCTTACCCACTTTAAAGAAGACAAAGCCAACAAAAGTGACACCTTAAGAGTCAGAATCCGATCCGGAGCTGACTCTAAGGGTTCGAAGGGGGCCTCCTTTAAACCCTCCAAGACGACAGAAAGATCTCATGAGGGAACTCTAGGGGACCGAACTGGTTTCAGGCACCTAACCCCACGCATGAAGGCCGAAACTAACCTCAGTTTACCCAAAGGAATCTCGTCTGACTCTTTATGTGCCGCAATGGCTGCAACATAGACCCTGAGGGTGGTAGCCGCCGCCCCGGAGGAAAACCTCTCTTGCAGGAACTCCAACACTGAAGTGACAGGGCAGTTAACTGGGTTCCTATCACGTGCCAAGCACCAAGACACGAAAACCTTCCATTTGGAAGAATACAGTCTCCTTGTAGAAAGAGCTCTAGCACTAGCGATGGTCTCCTGAACGTCAGTCGGGAGATCCAAGCCTAACGTCGACGACCCCTGATCGGCCAAACGTACAGCGTCCACATGTCCGGGCGAGGATGCCAAATCCTGCCCTGAAGTTGGGAAAGCAGATCCTCTCTGACTGAAATCTTCCAGGGGGGCGATTCCAGCAGAGGAATTAACTCCGAAAACCATGGCTGAGACGGCCAGAATGGAGCTACTAGAAGGAGGCGGACTCCGCTCTCCCTCACTCTGGCCAGGACCGCCTGGATCAATTTGATGGGCGGAAAGGCGTAGAGTTTCTGCATTGGCCAAGGTTGGGCGAATGCATCTATCCCCAACGGAGCTGGAGGATTCAGGGAGAACGAGAGCGGGCATTGGGATGACTCCTGCGAGGCAAAGAGGTCCACCTCCGCTTTCCCGAACACCTCCCAGATCAGGGAAACTGTCTGACGGTTCAACATCCAATCCCCCGAGTGGAGTTTCTGCCTCGATAGAAAACTGGGACATGGACCGCTCTCAGAGAAAGGAACCTGCTCTAGAAGATGACGGGCATGCCTGTCCAGGGTGCGAGATCAAGAACCTCCTTGCCAGTTTACATGGGAAACTACCGCCATGTTGTCCGTCCTGACAATGACATGGTGACCCTTTAGAAAAGGGAGGAAATGACGCAAAGCCAGGAAGACGGCTCTCAGTTCTAAGCAGTTTATGTGCCAAGCGAGGGTCTCGCCCGTCCAGACCCCACATGCTGGCCTGCCCTCGAAAACTGCTCCCCAACCGGTTAGAGAGGCATCCGTCGTAAGCATCTGGCGACGGAATACCGTTCCCATGCTGACCCCTTTCTGAAGAAAGAGATGGTCCCGCCAAATCGACAGGGCTCGAGAGCAACTGCCCGACACCCTCAACAGGCGAAAGGCTGACCCAGTGGGCCGGATGCCTGAGAGCTTCATCCACCACAGGAAGGGTCTCATGTGGAGCAGACCCAGGGGTAGCACAGGGGAGGCTGCGGCCATTAAGCCCAGAAGCCTGTGGCAAGTGCCCACAGAGACATGATGGCCTAGCAAAAAACGGGCCAAACATGTCATCAAACTGCAAATCCGTGCAGGAGCCAAACGGGCCTGCATACGAACGGAATCCATGTGCACACCCAGGAAGACTGTGTGCTGAGCTGGAGTAAGAACACTCTTCTCCACGTTCAACCTCAGCCCGAGAGACTGAATATGGCGGAGAACAGTGTCCCTGTGGTGGGTAACATTCTGTGGGTAGCATTTCGTGAACGTTCTCGGTGCCAGGGCAAGGCCAAAGGGGAGGACCTTGAGCTTGGGAGGCCTGGGACCTTGGGACCTTGGGAGGACCTTGAGTACTGGAACGCCCTCCCTCCAAAGGCGAACCTGAGGAACTTTCTGTGACGCCGCACGACCTGGATGTGAAAATAGGCATCCTTGAGGTCTATTGTCACGAACCAATCTCCTGGCCGAATCTGAGAGATGATGGCTTTCAACGTCAACATCTTGAATTTCCCCCTGAAGAGGCCGAAATTTAGTCTGCAGAGGTCTAGAATGGGACGCAAGCCGCCGCCTTTCTTCGGAATCAGGAAATAACGGCTGTAGAAGCCTTGTTCGGTTTCCTCCGCAGGAACCTCCTCTATAGCACCTTTGAGAAGGATGGAAGAAATTTCCCGCTGTAGCACAGAAGCCTGAGTGGCGCTGTTAACTACAGTAGGAAAAATCCCGTTGAACCGAGGGGGGTTGCGGCAAAACTGAAGAGTGTAGCCGAACCGAACTGTGCGAAGAATCCACGGCGATACCCCTTGTAACCGCTCCCATTCTGGAAAGAAATGTGAAAGAGGAAGAGGGGTGTTGCAATGCATATGACATACCTGAGTGAGGGTGTCGTGCTGAAGGTCGTGGAGTTGCAAGGTTGGCCGTGCAGGAGAGCCCTTGGCGTCCTGACACGCGATGAGAGGTGATAATGCTAAGGTCTGGGTGACCGGGCCTGCCTGCTCCAGAGAAAAAGGAAGAGCGTTTCTGAGGATGTGACCGGCAGTCAAAGAGAGTGTCAGGGGAGAGGGGAGAAAACCCAGGGTGTCTCCTTCCTCTCGCAACGGCTGCGTAGAAGCGGTGAAATATGGCCTGCTCTTCGAAAGGAGACATGGTAAGAGAAGGAGAGCTGGTTGGAGGTGGACAGGAACGCTTGCGCGGTCTGTCCCAACCTCATGCCTGTGGAGGAGCTCTCCTTTTCCGACCAAAGGGTCAGGAGCGGGACGAGGCAGCTGGAGCGGACGGCTTGTCGGATCGCTTTAGCTGCACACGTTTGTGAGGTCGTTGACGGGGGAACGGGCGACCGCTGGCTCCCCAAACCGTGGGAGGTGGGGGACGTGCTGGGTCACTTCTTCTGGAAGAGGACTCCGCTCCCTGAGAAAAACGTTCTCTAGGTCTTCGGGCAGGGGAGGGAGTGGGGGATTCCCTAACTCTCCTGAGCATGAACTGCTTAAAAGCGGCGGATTGAGACTTGGAGGAACGGAATTTCTCGACCACTGTATTGACCGCCTCCCCGAACAGACCTGACTGAGAGATAGGGGCGTCGAGGAGGAAAACCTTATCTCTATCGCGAATTTCAGAGAGGTTGAGCCATAAGTGGCGTTCCGCAGCAACCGCGCCAGCCATAGAGCGGCCCACCGCACGTGCGGTATGTTTGGTGGCCCTCAAGGCCAAATCCTTGGCCATACGCAGCTCTTTCACAGCCTCAGGAGTGACACCACTACCCTCATCCATCTCTTTAAGGATATCGGCCTGGTAGGCCTGAAGGATGGCCATAGTGTGAAGGGTCATGCCTGCCTGACCAGCCACCATGTAGGATTTCCCGATGAGAAAGGAAGATGTTCTACATGCCTTAGATGGAAGGAGAGGACGTGCCCTCCAAGATGGCGCCGACAATGGAGCAAGATGGCTGGCCAAAGTATCCTCAATCGCCGGAATGGCAGAGTAGCCCTGTTCCACAGAACCCACGAGGTTGGTGAAATCAGCAGCTGACGCATAAGTGAGACGCGAAGAGAAAGACTGCTTCCAGGATCTGGAAATCTCCTGATGCAGATCGTTGAAAAACGGCAGTTTTCTCCGTTGGGGCCTAGAATTAGGGCCACTGAGAAACCATTTTGTCGAGTTTGGAGGACTGCGATTCGCGGGGCTCGTCAGGCCAGTCGATCGCGAGTTTCTCCGTGGCGCGCGAAAGCACTTCCACAAGCTCAGAGTAGGCCGCGTTTCCTGGCCGCTAGGCGGGATAACGTCATCGACGAGAGCAGGCCCGAAATCATCGGAGTGGGAAGCCGCGGTAAAGATGACGTCCTCCAGCCCGAAAGAAACAGAATCGCGTGCTCCCGGGCTGGGGCACAAATAATCATGAGCGAACTCGACCGGCGAGTGAGCGAGCTCGGGAGATGGAGGGAGAGAAAGAGCGGGGCCCGTCTGCTCAAACTCCACATCCTCAAGCTCAACATCCGAACCCCAGGCTGCGGATCCTCGAGAGGCCTCGGGAGCGCGACGGGGGGAAGCGAATTTAGTATACTTCTCAAAAACCGCAAGCCGAGAGCAGAGAGTTTTTAGAAGTAAATTATCGCAGAATTTACATTTAGAAGAACCTAGAACAGCCTCGCGCGCATGTGAGAAACCCAAACACCTGATGCACTTACTGTGAGGGTCGCCGCTTGCGATGAAGCGAGCACATGGCGGAGAGCAACGTCGATACTCCATTGCAGCTTCACTGGAAGTAGAACAGTGTTCCACTTGTGCAGTCGCTGAAGTGCAAGAAGAGAAAAATCCGAATAATCCGTTTTATAGGCTTTAGAAAAAGCGAGACGAAGGACGATGTGATCGCTTTGTGAAGGCAGAGAAATCTGAGGGGAAGATGGCACACGCGCGTATATGATTATGCGACGTAATTGCGTCGGGGCGGGGCCAGATTGCGCGAGCGCCATCAGCCAATGAATTGGCGTGATTCTATTGGGCTTCAGACAATCGGCATATTCAGAGAATATCCCACTGCGCTATCCGCAGCGTTGAGTGAACCTATGAAAGAGAACTTTTTTTGTTTCCCATCTGACAAAAAACAGTCTCGTTTGAACTTATAAAAAGTGTCTGACAACTGAATATGCTGGAGTTGTTATTTTTCTTGAAACCCTACCATGTGATAATGTAGGTCCTGTTTGATATATTTTTTTTAGGCTTTCTGACCCTAAGACTCAAGTAATTTCTGCAATTCTTCATCTGTGATCCCTCCAGAGAGTCTTTGGCCACTCAAAATATCCTCCTCACCGTGCTTTAAGACAATATAGACACGCATCCTCTTCCTGGTAGATTCGTAACATCTTAGTTGTCTGGAATATTTCAGCCCATTCTCACCCCCAAGGCGTCACTTAACTGACTGTCAGTTAAGTGACGCCTTGGGAAGCATTTGGACATGCTTCAATATCTGACGCTTTAGGCGCCCTTTAGCGTCAGTAAGATGACGCCCTGGGATCGCGTGTACCCTACCCCCACCCCACACCTAAACCTAACCGCGTCCTCTAACAGACGCTTTCCTTTAGCGTCAGTTAGATGACGCCGTAGGATCGCGTCATGTAAGTGACGCTAAAGGGCGCCTAAAACGTCAAATATTGAAGCATGGTCAAAGGTGACGCCTTGGGGTGAGAATGCGTTGAATATTTAGTTGATTGGAACTTCTAAATTATTGTCCTGATGGTCATAATGGGGATTTTCAATGCTTTAGCTATTTTCTTACAGCCACTTTCTATTTTGTGTTGCTCAACAATCTTTTGCTGCACATCAGAACTATATTATTTGGTTTTACTCATTGTGATGGATGATTAAGGGAATTTGGCCATTGTGTTTCCTCATATTTATACTCCTGTGAAACCAGAAGTTTATGTTACTGGTCACCAGTGTGCTTTTAATTTAAAAAAAGAAGGTGAATGGGAATATACTTAAGAGATATTTTAGTCATAAGAATTTATAGGGGTGCCACTTATTCCATAATGTGACCATGTAAATCCATGTAAATCCATTATTTATTAATGTAGAATTTAGTCAGATGATTGATGTGACACTTATGTTATGTTTGTTCCAAAAACTTGTGTTTAAATCTTGGAAACTAATTAGATATTTAAATGTGAAAAAATAAATGATAAATTGTTTCAAATATTTTTTATTAAAGCACATATTCACAATGTTATATTATCTACATCATACACAGGAGTATAATGCATAACCACAAGGAAATGTGTACAGTTAGGACATAATGTGCTCTTTTTGTTTTGGAACATACAGCAATAACAAAACAAAACAAACAAAAAAACAAACAAACAAAAAAAAAACAATCCCTCTTCCCTCCCTACCCAGCCTTATCCTACCGTTTAAATAATACTTTATTATAGTTAGAAGAAAAACACATTAATTTCCATTGCCAAGAGAGAGATAGTGAATCAGAGGAGACCACACTTTTTCAAAGTATGGAAGTTTATCCAAAAGTATATATTTTATTCTCTCTAAGTAGAGAGTGTTAGTAAGATCACTGAGCCATAACTTTGTAGTGGGTGTTTCTTTATTTTTCCAATGCATGAGAAGTAGCTTCTTTGCGGTGATGAGACTAACAGGAGGCATTGTTGGTAACTGTTTAATCTATTAATTTCATCTGAAATTCCTAAAATAATAATGAGAGGATTAGGCTTCAATTGTATTTTAAGTATCTTAGAAATTAAACTGAAGATATTAAACCAAAAGATCTGAACTTTGGGACACAGGACGAAGCTGTGAAGCAACGTGTCTTCTGCAACAAGGCATCTGTCACAAAGAGGGGATAACTCAGGGTATATTTTGTGTAATCTCTCCCTTGAAAAATGAAGACGATGTAGGATCTTAAAGTGAATTAGACAGTGCCTAGCATTATTGGAACATTGATGGGTATGTTTCTCTCTCTTTCCCATATAGGGTCTGGGATCACAATGCCCATTTCTTCCTCCCATTTTGCTTTTATTGAAGTGGAGATCACTGGACTGATAGACTGCAAAGTGTCATAAATATAAGATATTGATTTTTCTAAGAAAGACATGGGTCGGAGGCATCGATCAAAACAAGAGCCTGAGAAGATCTCAAAATTTTGCACATTTTTTTTTTTTTCCATAGTTTCAAACTTGCAAGTATCTAAAGAAACTGCTACCCGGTATATTTTACACTGCAATTATGAAAAGGATGCAAAAATGCCATCAATGTATAGCTCTCCTATTGTATGGATGCCTCTGTTCATCCAGAGATTAAAAGTATTATCATAAATGATAAATTGTTTCTAGACAGTTGGTCAGTCTCTGTGTTGGTAGGGATTTTTCAAAGATTTCAGTGCAGGTTACATTGGTACGTCAGTAGGTGGCGGCAAGAGACTGTCTTTAAGAGTGACTTAGTCAGCTGACCATTCATTCAACAATTTCAACAAATCATTCAACAAATCACACACAAAAAAAATGCTTTATGCAGGAACAAACAACATGCTTTTTTTTTTGTTCCTGCAAACAACTGAAGCTGACACTTCACTACAAAGATTATTATTTTTGGTCAACATAATTATTTTGAAGTTAGTTTTGATGAGCGCAATAATTGTAACATTTTAAAATATAGTAGTCTAACGAAAAATGTGTTATTGTTATTATGAGTTCACAAGTTACAAGTAGCTCTAAAACAAGTAAACCTAAAAGAAGTAGTCTAAAATTAAAATTATTTCACTCAATTAGCCTAATTTGAATAGCAAAGATATCTAAAATGTAAGCCATGGCATACAACTAATTCATGGAAATGAATAAAACCCCCATGAATTATAATAATAAAAACAAAACAAAAAAATTAATGTCCACAAATGCCGATTAAACAAATGGACACAAAAAGCATAATACAATGACACATATCACTATTTTCAGAGACACAATCTTAGATTAGCCTACGTGGTTAAAGGTGCCAAATGGGATTTAAAATCAAATCATACAACATGTTCCATACCAGATGGGGGCAGTATACCTCCAGAAATACCTCCACGGCCACGCGCTCTCTCATGTCTTCAAACAATATGGGCGAGTGCTGTGTTGCTCTGTCTCCCTCGTGCATATTAATCAAATCAATTGACGCGATAGTAAAAGGTTGGAAGACCGCAGTTTCACGTGGAGCATTTAGAGATTTTCAGAGATTAGAGACTTAATGAACAACATCTCAATACTAAATTATAAGGGCCGTCTCATAGACAAGTCGGTGCATTTCGACCATATGGGAAAATTAAAGCCCAGGCTATTATTTCTAGTTTTATGATATTCGATTTGTTCATATTACATTTTTATCATTAGTTTGAATTAATTTGACCGACAGCAATTCCCTGATGTGGACCAAGCTAGCGTCTTTCAGAGCTGCCAACTCTCACAACACTTTTCACACACTTTCACGCCACACATTTTTGTCATGCACAGAAAAGGACACGGAGACCGATGTCAGCTCTCAGATTCTGTTCATTTTATTACACAATTCAAACAATAAATACAGTATTGGCGCTTTACACGACAGATCCCTAGCGCAGGTGAACCGATCATCTCTACTAGCTAATGGTAAAAGAACACGAACACTGTTGAAAGATACAGTATGCTACAACTTACCAAAATGTATTCCTCATGCATAATATCGACCAATCATTTTTTTTTAACTCTTCCCTGAACTGAAATGTAGTAGTGGGCTGTATTTTCCACACGACTGACGTCAGGTTCAAGTACACACAAGCTGGCGCGAGCGCGACTTACTCGTGTACTGCAGTTTGCCTGGTGGTAACGTTGCCCGCCCGCATACCGCCTCCCATGGTCGAAACTGGTATTACGACACCTGCCGGGCCGGGGCTAGTAATTTAGCATGCTAATTCAGGTTAATATCTCGGCAGCACTATTACTTGTCAGTTTTTTAATGACATCATCAACCTTATTTCTTCTCAATCTTTTGATGCGTGTTGCTCATTTTTGGGATATTTTAACCTCAATTTTTACAGATGGCACCTTTAACGTAAAAACTGTTTTGACTGACTAAAGATATTTTAAGATTAAATTTAGAGCGCATTCAATCATCAAATGTTGAGAGTAGATTTTGTGCCATATATGGTCAAGGGAAACAGTGCCACGGGGTGCATCTTACCCCGTCTTACCCTATTAGTAACAAAGAACATGAGCATGAATCACGCGATATCTGCCTTTGATATCATAGGTGGCTGATCCAACAAGAAGTGAGAACTTGAGTGCATTTATTTCACTCCTCCACTGACTACAGCCACCTACTCTCAAACAGATATTTTTTTGATTTGTTAAACTCAAATGGACAGATCCAAGTGTGTATTGAGAGGATGAAAGTCTCAAAATACCCACACTCAATCCAGAGATATTCACACACGTGATAGACCACAGGGAGGCGCTAACTCGGATATTGTCATAAAGCACTGCAAAACTATTTAGGCAAAAACTCATTCTATAGCTCTAGGCTGCTATGTATGTTCACATGAAAAAATACTTACAAAGAGTTTTCTAATAAACGTATTTTAGAGTTAAATGCTGAAGAACAGTTCATCAGCAGAACTAACGCTCTAATATTCTACACACAATTCTACTTAGATTGAGAGTACGTTTGAACTAGTCGGTTCGTTCGGACTGTTTGTTTAAAAGAAACGGTACACTGATTCGTTTGATGCCTCGTTCGCATAGGTCATTTTACGTGTCATGTTGCAGTACAAGTTTTAATAACATAGAGCTGTTAATCACCTTTTTTCCAATTATTATTTTACAGAATCCAGCGTCGTATGAAGTATTATTCGCCGTCCTCACTGTCAAGTGATTCACTATGCTGCACGAATCGGATCAATCAAATCACTAAAAAAGCTGTTCAAAAGATGATTCATTTGTGAATCGAACACCAATGGGCTACTGTTTACTGCATTCCTATTAGGAGTAATATGGTAGTGTGTCGATCTGAAAAGCCATGTAACCGCATGTGTGTGATACGACTCAACTCTCCATCTATCTGCTGTTTCCTGAAATTTTTTTGAGGCGCTTCCAAAGGATTGAATTCACTCTTAAGCAGAGAAAGGGGCAGTCATCCTTCAGGTGCTGGTTAAAAAAATCTGATAGGATGGAAGTTCTAAGTGGATGTCAAAAACGAACAAGTCGTGCAGGTGAAATATGACGATCAGCAGAAATAACTTTGGCGACTTTGACAAACTGCATCGTTATTGACTGACACCGTATCGCAATTTACGGTTCTCCTCAGTTTACCTCGTTTAATTTCATCTGCGGGTTCTGCCCGTGATAAACCACATCTTCATGAAGTAACGTACATCTGATATAAACTTGTGGAAATATATCGCAAAGATTGTTCGTTTATGTGACGTGCGAGATTGAAAACACCTCAGCACCATCCGGTAAGTGGACTATTATGAAAAAATGGATTGATTGTCTATATTGTAGCCTAAATCTCGTGTGGTGGATTGTACGTCATTATTATTTTTTTGTTAACTTGTAGAATTTTCATTTTGCACTACTTTACCCACACTAATAGCGATCTGTTATGTTAAATGCATAGCAATAAATGTCTAGGGATTTACTATATGGGATACTTAAAACTGGCAAGGGACGGTTGGCTCTTATTAAAGTCACCATGGTAACCACCAAAAAGATGGTCCTTGCACGGATTTGTTACATTGTAAAAAAGTGTAAAACATGCATTCCTTTTTGATATAACCTGCTGTAGCTTTAACCTGGTGTATTTAGATTTATTCGGTAAAAAAACATGTTGATACTATGTTTCCATATTGCTTTTTCTACAGTGGTGGCTTTATTATTATTATAAATAAATAAAACATTGCAGAAAGCTTTTGAAAGCTACTTACAATGTTCGAAGGAGCTTTAATAATCTATTATTATAATTATTATTATTATGTGTCTGATAAAATTTACCATAGTTACCATTTCAGTAATTATATGGTTCAATATAACTTGGATGACTTTCTATATTGATCAGTGTATATGAGATAAGATAATACTATTAGTGCCACTTTAATATAAACATTTGCTGATATTCTATGGTAACAAGTGTGCTTCTGCACCACAGTCAATCTTTGATTATTTCTTTCTTTTTTTTATATAGGCTACTTTCTTTATATATTTATTCATTCATTCATATAGCTTTTGCCCTTGATACGTTTCTCTGTGGTAAAGGCTGATATAGAGAATGAGTGGTTAAAGATAACAGATGAAGCTTTATAGACAAGATTTAAAAATGTTAGAATTTCCTTTGAGTGTCATCAACATACATTTCAGACCAAATTTTAGAAGTTGCGCAGGCCTTTTTTAACCCTTCCTGTCATTCTCCTGTTGTATTTCCCCCAACACTGCAGAATGCATCTTACTTTACTCTATCCTACGTTAGTTGTTTGGAATAGTGGCTCTAGATTGCAATATTTCATATCTGACTGACATTTTCAAAGCATTTCTCAGGTAGATTGGCCATTGGTGCAGTTCCACTAGATCTGTTTCTACAGTAGGTTTCTTTAATGATAAACTTAAATCTCGCTGAGGACTGGATGTTGTACTGTGATTACCTTCACAAACTCTAGGCTTGATTCATAACAAAGAAATGCCACTCCATCTATGAGCTTTTCCCACTGTTTCTCCCTGCTTAATTTTGTGTTTTAATTACCACTGATTGAATATTGTAGCCTACATGAAGACTGACATGAAAGCAGTACTAATGGTTTGTTCTCTAATGTACATCATTTTTTGCTTGATAATCTCAGGTGTAAATGTATAATGGATTAGGAAAGTGAAGTTATTGTTTACTTTGGCTGTTTTAACGTCTCTTTAATTGCTCACTGACTTTAAGATTCTTTTCTAAAGTTTGATCTTTACTAATAATTTTTATGTTCTATTTCACTCATTAAGAAATAGATTAGATTAGCAGCAGATATATATATATATATATAGAATGTGTATTCCAAATATAGTTTGTAATCAACACAGTAGATATCAAAACTATTTCAGTATTCTTAATCAAATTAACATCCTGTGTTAAAATGTGTCAGATTAATCAGATGTGGTATTGTTACAATATTTGCTGTACTGTCTGCCCCTATAATTAATAATGTCAAAGTAACAGATGGTTAATGTATTTCACCATCAACATTATTTCTATTGACAATTCGGCACTGTAAATGAAAATGTATTCATTAACTTATCCTCATGTTTTCTTTTTCCATGAAAAACTAAAGTAGATCGATCATATCAGAAGCTCTGAGCTTCTGTATTTTTTTTCTCTTTAAAAAGTCATAAAAATATTGCTTACATTTTGGTCTGTTCCCCATACAAATCTCATGGGAGTAAGAACATCATATGATGGGTAGGCTATGATATGAGGGTAAGTAAATGACAAAATGTAAATTATTGGGTGAACTAGTCCTCTTTGGAAAAAAAAGGCTTTGTAGACGCACATTGAGTTTCATTGGTATATTGGCAAAGAGTGAATGAACGAATGGACACAAATCCACTTTCAAATCGTATAGACCAAGACTGGTGAAAGAGTGGGGTGAGTGAAATTAACCATCTCAATTTCCAGTAGAGCATCTTCACGCGTTTTGCATGCAAGAGTGCCATGAATCTCTGGCTAAATGAAAACAGATGACAGTGCCAATCCCCACGTGGGTGCTGCTGTGCCTCTGCCACTACCATTTATCACCGTCAACTCCCTTGGCCTCTTAGAGAAAAAGTGCACTCATGTTTGCCATGGAAGCAATTCTAATCTGCTGTCTTCAATGGAGCTCTTTGTAGCTTTGTAACTTGGATGAAAAAGCAAGTGGAAATGCGTTTCCACAAGCTGAATTTTATTATTGTATAAATTGGTTCGACAAGAATTTACATACATTCCTTGACATGATATTTTAAATGAAGAAGGTGTCATGAAGTTGACCATTTTTAGCATTTTTTTCGTTGTGGATTGTAAAAGAGGTTTTTTTTTTTTTTTTTTTTTTTGTAAAGTTAAATCACCAAGTGCTGACATATTTCCACATGCTCTTTCTGTATGAACCCTTCACTCCATTGAAAATAATAGCTGTATCCCAAAGTTGAAAAGATTTATGTGAAAGAATTTTGAAAGCATACATTTATAATTAAATTTCACAAGTGCAAATCCAGTCTTGATGGATGGTCATCTGACCAGTGTATGACCATAATCAAATAGGCTGAACAAGACAAGGCTACTTAGCATTTAAATGGCCTGTGCAGTGTTAAAAGCCAGCGAGAGGCGTATAAATATGTAGAAGAGGTCTCTTTAATGTGGGTCTGTGAACAGCAAAAGAAGATTAGATGACAGAGCAATATTTGACAAATAAAGTAGGCCTAATGATGTTAAATAATTACAAAATAGTCTTGGAAAGTAGAAATGAGGATCTTATTAAGTTGAGTGTACTATACATTTAAGACATAGCCTGTACTATTGCCTAATATTTTTGTATGTTTATGCTTAAATAGTATAGTCAGAGTTCTGAACTTTACTGCTAACTAAAATAAAAAACATTTAATAATTTCAATAATTTCTAATATTGTAAAATTAGCTTACAAATATACTGTTTAGCAATCAATAAGTTAAAACAGGAAACATATTTTGTGCAGATTTTGTTACTATTAACTGTTATTCTACTATCATTATCAGGGCCGTTAACAGATCGTTTTTCGGACATACACTTAATTGAGAATTAAATTTGCGACAAATTTAAATAAAAACTAAAATAATAAATGCTTGATTATCATTATTATTAGCCTATAATATTGTCCTAATCAGAGTGAAACACTAAAGCAAGCAACAAGTGATACAATGTATATATATATATATATATATATATATATTTTTTTTTTTAAACAAATTATTAATAGTTTATTGAATTCATTTGAATCCGGGTCCATTCCCACTACTTTGACCCATTCAGGTTGTTTTACAGAAAGTTTGTGAACATGAGATGGGCATTATGTAATTCCCATGGTAAACAGCCGATTTCGCAATCATAGTTTGATGGGGATGATTCCTCCAATCACATGGCTTTTTGTCTGGATTTTACCGTTACTCCCTCACAAGGAGGGGAATGAGACAATGCCTATTTCCATTGGTGTTGGATAGTGTCACTTTAATTTAGTTATACGTGACAATTGTATTACATGTGACAAATGTCTATTTGTCATTTCTCATTACATTTTAAATTATATATATATATATATATATATATGAAGAGTTTGGTTCCAAAACGCGATAAACGCCATTTAAAAAAAAATGAGTTACTGCAAAAATCTGACTTTTCAATACCGACCAGATACAAAACAATGTTTAATTTTACGTAAAATGGGATATCCGCCGTGTTATTATGTAATGTTTTCTCCCTTTCTTTCCAAACCGCGACAAACGGCAGTCTCCCTTTTCTGCAAAATGCCACATATCCGCTAAACCAATCACAACGCACCATTCCACGCAATGTAAACAGTAACGGCAGCGCTTTAACTAACCCGGCTTCCTATATTTTCCCTATTTTGTCCTTTCGATCAACAAACAAACAAAAAAATAAATAATTTTGACAGCATTGGTGAACCTGAACCTTATTATGCATCAGTTAATTCCACAACACTAATGAACACTCAACACTAGATTTTATTGTGTTATTTATTACTGCCACAACATGGTACAAATTATAAAATGAAAAACAATAACAAAAACAAAACAAAAATATAGCTGCGAGCAGCGATGGCGGGCCCAAGCCGGAGGCACCGCAACCCCGGTTCCTTTAGTTACCTAAAGGCACCCGGGTGGCGGTGCCGAAGGCTTTGGCCCTTTCATGATTAAATGTTAAAACGGCTTGCCATGCTCTGTCATTTCGACTAGTCACAATTATGTTACAGATATCTTAAATGATAATACAAACTATCCAAAGTGTAATTACGACTAGACAGAAAGACGTTGTTGATATCTACAATGTTAATTCCGGATAGGCAAACTTAGCTTTTAAATGGACGTAAATAGTTGGGAGAAAATGATGGTGCGTCAGTCATCTATTAGAGCCGCACGCACTCGGTCTTAAAGGGGCAGTAGTCTAATAAACATGTGACGATTGAGCCAGTAATGCGAACCAAACAACAAGGCAGAGAAAAATCATTCGCAGCTCTTAAATGAATAACTTAAACTATAATAAGCATTAATCTAACTATGATAAACCATGCAGTGTCATTTTACATTTGATTACTAAATTAAATTTCTAATTTAAACTTTTTAAATTTCTAATTTAAACTAATTTAAACTTTCTAATTACTAATTTAAACTTTTTTCAAACAGAGCGACACACTTAACTGAAAAGTAGCTAATTTTAGACCTTCCTAAAATTAAAGCATTGTGTATATAGGCTAATTTGTATCTTTGTTTAATTGTATGCTTTGTTTCACCATGTGTACACTTGTTTTTGCTTATATCTCATGTATATAAAAAAACAAAAAAGCCTGCACACTGCTGCATAACAAATAGATATTTTATTCATTTTGTGATTGGCCTAAAACGTAACCGGTTGTAGGTTGCATTAACACCAGCGGTGGATGCACAGTTTGAAGACCTAGTCAGTTACGTTACAATATGCAATTTTTCAAAAATTGTACTTTTTTTTTTTACACTGAATCTTGAAAAAAAAATATATTGACCTACCTACCGACCCTTTTTAAAAAATTTTTTGCTGTTACTGCAAACCAAAATATTTTTAAGGATGGCCTGAGCCAGTGTCTGCAACATCCCCCGGGCTCTGTTAATTAAGGGATACACTACCTGGATCGGAGGTTTTATCCACGACATTGAACGTCTGAATAGACGCACCTTTACCTCAGTTTCTGTGAGCTTGCAGCAGCTAGAGGTAGTAAGCTTAGCTGTAATATGGAGTTGTTGACTGTGTAAGTTACTATGTTAGATTAGAATCTATACAAATCCGTAACCCTAATTATTGTTCTTCTTTATGAATCTATACAAATATGTGAACTTGTATTGTCACCATAGCACCTTATACTAGTCAGTAAGTATATAACATGATCAGTCTCTGTCAGACCTTATAATCACCTCTCTTTTACTTTTACATACCTGTGAGTGATTTGATTATTTTACGTATGTGTGTGTATGTATATGCTACTGGATGTGTATCAATCTAAACAATAAAGTACAATTGTATTACACTTACACATGGATGATTTCCTTCATAACTTTATAATTTAATATACCGGAAACAGAACAGGTATAAGAAAACATAAAAAAAAAAAAAAAAAAAAAAAAACGAAAAAAAAAAAAACCTTAATAGGCACACTGGTTAAGGTTTGTAAAGTTAACTTTGTATATAGAAGTTGGTGCAGGGGAGTAATGTAAAATGGCCTGCCTGTACTGTAAGCTTGGAAAAGAAACCAGAACATCAGAAAACAATTCAAATCAACTTAGGCAGAATAGTCTAGGTTTCTAAAGGTAACCTTGTATAAGTATGGAAAAGGAACCGGAACAGGTCAGAACATTAGAAATTGCATTAGGAACAAACCATTTAAAAACGTATAAAAACAAAAGAGAGCTAAATACATAAACAGATTATCAGTGATGTCTTGCTCGTTGTTGGGGGGACAGATGTGTGTAGCCCATCTTGGCAAAGTGAGCGAGAGTGTGATGAGATGGTTGCACTGTCCCAAGCCAGCTTTGTATTTGCACTGTGCCTCCCTTATAAATGGCTGCTCAAGTGACAGCTCCACCTAAAAACATAATCAAACTTTAGACACTTGACACTTAGGGCTGGGTGATATGGCCTAAAAACAAATCCAAGATTTTTTCACAAAAAATCCGATTTACGATTTAAATAGATTTTTTTTCTGTCCCTACTTAAAATCAATCTGCAGATGACAAAGAAATTGTTCAAAACAAGTTTTAGCTTTATTAGGGCCCAAGCCCTGAAAGGGCGAAGCCCCTATTGTTTTCCTTAGGGTTATTCTTTTCTATTATTAGGGCCCAAGCCCTGAAAGGGCAAAGGCCCTATTGTTTTCCTTAGGATTATTTATTCTTATTATTATTTTACTACCTTTTTGGCACTTTTGGAGCCCTTAACATGCTCGAAAACTCTTGAAACTTGACACGGGTATGAACCCACGGCCATCAAAATCCAGAACCAGACAATCACTTGTTTTTACTTGGCTGAAGATGGTACCCGGGCGGGGTCCGAACACTTGGTCCATAACTCAAACACGCTTGTATGCAATAATATGAAACTCGGTACACATGTAGATCTCATCGTTTCATCTATACCTCACACTCTTACTTTTTACCTCAGCCCAACAGGAAGTCGGCTATTGAGGGTTGTTTGTAAAACACACGCAATGGAATGTGAAATACTCCTCCTACAGCTCTGATCCAAATTCAACGAAACTCGGTCAGCGTGAAGTCAAGACATTGAGGATGAAAGCTTGTGTGGGGATTTTTGATATATCGAACGGTTTGGCCGTGGCGAGGAAACGAAATTATGGCGAGAAACGTGAAACAGGAAGTGTGTTATAACTTCAGCATACATCAACTGATCTTGATGAAACTTCAGCAGTGTGTTCGCTGTAAGAGGACGATCACATGGATGTGACTATTGTGAGTCAAAGTTATAGCGCCACCAACTGGCAGCAGGAAGTGTGTCACTTTCAAAATGCTTTGATATCACCCTTTTATTTTTACCCGATTTGCTTCAAACTTCATCTGCATAATGTAAACATACGGCAGATGTAGGGCTGTGAATGGATTCTTGATATCTTTGAAACTGTTGCTGTGGCAACGCATCAAACTTTACCATTCTTTTAGGATGCTTTTGAGACCCTTAGCATGCTTCAAATTGCATGAAACTCATCAGACACATCACATTTATTAGCCAGTAGACATGTGCAAAGTTTCAGAAACGGGCGTGGTGAGGGCTCAGTAGCGCCACCTTTTGACAAAAGTGGGGTTGTTAGTTTTATGTACAGTTACAAAAATCGGTATATATATTGTACTCCTCAAGCCGGACAACTTTCTAATTGACACTCATTAGCTAGGACCCACAGAAAGTCAGATATGTTTGTTTGAATGTGGTCATGCTCGCTCTGAGCCTATATCTCTGTCTCTGCCTCTGCCTGTCTGGGTGTGTGTGTGTGTTTGTAGGGGGAGGGGGCTTAACCATTTCACTGCTGTGTGTCTGGCCTGCAGAAAAAGAAAATACATTTGTTAAGCCTGGTATGTTTTAAATAAGTTTTTATTTAAATTTTTTTATAAGTAAAGGCATAATATAACCAGTTTAATTGTAGTGCATTGACAATAGTTTTATATAATTAGTTAATTAATTAAATTAATTTGGTCCATAAACTTGATCTGAAAATTTGGTCCATAAATCAAACACACTTGCATGTAATAATATGAAACTCGGTACACTTATAGATCACATCAGGCCAAACAACTTTCGTGCTCTAAGTTTTACGACAGTTCAAATGGAAGTCGGGAATTATGGGTTGTTTGAATAAATCTCCTAGGAGAAATACATCAAATTACAACGCATGTGTTTACCAATCACCACCAAACTCGGTGTGCATGAAGTCAAGACATTGAGGATGCTCAATTCCGGACGGATTTTTGATATCTCGAACGGTTTGGCCGAGGCGAGGAAATGAATTTTATGACTAAAAAAGGACACATAAAATGTGTTATAACTTTGCTCGTTTTACCTACAGTTACAAAACTTGCCACGTATATTGTTCTTGTCAAGCCGATCAACTTTCTAATTAACAGTAAGAGGCTCAGACCAAAGGAAAGTCAGATATTGTAGTTTGGATGTGTATCTTGTCTCTATCAGTGTCTGTGTGGGGAGGAGGGGGGGTGTTGCTGGTGTCTGTGTTTATGTGTGTGTGTGTGTGTGTGCGTGTGTGTGTGTGGGTGACTGTAGATTTTTCCTGCAAGTCCTTGTCTTTTTGCATAACAATTTTGTATTTTTTTTTTAAAATGACAAAATATGCATATAACCCTAATCTTTTAAATGTATAGTTTGCTTTAAATCGGTCCTCGAGCCGGACAACTTTCTCATTTATACTCATTAGCTAGGACCAACAGAAAGTCAGATATTTTGGTTTGAATATGGTGAGCCTCTCTCTGAGCCTACGTCTCTGTATGGCAAGCCCTATTAACATTTAAAAGCTAAGTTTGACTATCCAGAATTAACATTGTAGATATCAACAACGTCTTTCTGAATAGTCGTAATTACATTTTGGATAGTTTGTATTATCATTTAAGATATCTGGAACGTAATTGTGACTAGTCGAAACGACGGATATAGTATGGCAAGCCGTTTTAACATTTAATCATTTTAACCTACTAGTCTCTATTTTCATGCTGCCGTTGTAAAGAACGATACTTTTAAACATAACCCTAAATCTCCATAAGGTGTCGCCAGGCGACCGTCTTAATGAACGAGTCATGGATTCATTCGTTCAAAATGCTGAATCATTCATCATTCACATTGCTTTGAGATGCCTGATGGTTTGCTGTGATCTTTGTCTAACTATTTTCTCTGCTGAAAAAGAAAAAAAGTCAATATTGCATCTAAAATGTTAGTGACGTGTCTTGTGTGTGTGACTACGTTTGTTGCAGTGATAAGAGTTGTACCCCTGTTAAAGTTTAAGGCCTTGTCTTTCTGGATATATCTTCTTCTTCTTTTTTTTTTTTTTTTTTTACAAAATATGCATACAACCCATTTATTTTGGAGTTATTATTTACTTTAAATTAAATTAAGATTGTATGTTTGGTAATTGAACCTGAACGAATTTAAAATGAATGTGCTATATTTCAGATCATGTATTTGTTTTTCTTAAAATTTGAACTAACTTTATTCTCAAATGAATTATAAATAATTTATTTCTGTATAAAAGAAAAACACATTTGATTTTTCTTTTTTAATCAATGTAGAATGTGGCAGAGAGAGAGAGAGAGAGAGAGAGAGAGAGAGATTTTGGTTGCTTGACAGTTGTAGGTTGCAGTTTGACGACAGTTTATAGTTTGACACAAGCAAAATGTTGTGTTATATTGCAAGTGTACACACACATACAGTATATATATATATATATATATATATATATTCCACTTTGAAAAATTTCCTGTATGAACAAAAGGACAGAGTACAGTATATTTTTATGTCTCCATTGTTCAATCACGTTTCACACAACCAGACATTATTGTTCTAATCAGATCAGGCAAGTAATATCCTGTCTTGTCCCTTAAACAATAAAAATTATATATATATATATATATATATATATATATATATATATGCGAGCAGCGATGAAAGGGCCAAAGCCGGCGGCACCGGGGTTGCGGTGCCACCGGCTATCTGGATTAAAGTGCAATCAGAAACAACAATCTAAAAAGACAAAAGGGCAGGCCCTGTCATTGTAAAAAGTGTAAATGTAACATAACACGTTTATTGTGATTGTCAAATTATTTGTTAACTAAACATTATTTTATTAGTTTTTTATAGTTATCATAGTTTATTAACCATAAACACAATGTTTACATGGTACAAAGACTGTATGCTACTGTTTTTATTATTGCTTAACACAAATTTCACAATTTCAAAGATTTGATTCTGATATTGATTCAATATCAATTCCTTTGGATACATATTAGGTACATTAGATACGTTAATGTGTTATGTTAATTGTTCTCGAAAAATAACCTAATGCTATATATATACATAGAGCCCTGTCAGCTGGTATTATTAAAGGTTAAAACTAACTCAAATTAAACATAATGCGTTTTTATAATAACAAACAATGTTATAATATTTCAATGATATAGATTATAATATCAAATATAATAAATGTGTAATATAGTTATCATACTTGGCAAAATGCTCCTCTCTATAGCAATTATTTTAAGTCCAACTAACATGCGTGCTATGGGTCATTAAAAGACATTCCTGAGTCAGTCTGAGGCAAAGGGTCTGAGGTAAATGTAATGTTACGTGACGCATGTTGTTCTCCAACTTCTCCAGCTGTTTTATGGACATCTTTCCGCGGTTGAAAAACACTGATCGATCGGTTTTATTTCGGTAATTTAGCAGTAAAGAATAACAGACGATCGGTTCACGTGCCGCTTGAACTGAGATCTGTTATCTTTCACGTGATCACGTCACATTTACAAGCGCCAATTTACAATTAACATTTACAATGAATTTCGTAATAAAATTGACAGAATCTGAGAGCTGAGAATCTGTCTCATATCAATAACAACCTGCGCTGTCTGTTGGTGTCAGTGTCCTCTTGCTCTTTGTGATGTTTCTCTGCGTGAGAAAATGGATGTGTGCATGAGAGAGTGTAAAAAGTGACAATTGCGTCACAGTGAATTTGTGAAAGTTGGCGGCCCTGCAGTTTCAGTTTGTACATGTTTTCGGCGGGTGTGCTTCTGCTGCCGCAGTCTTGTTCATTTGCCATGTTGTTAGTGAATCTCTATCCAAGGGGGTAATCCATCGACCGGAAGTTGAAGCCTTGCGGGAGCTGACATCTCGTAGCAGAACTTCACAAGTGCGTTAGCATTCCCATTGACTCCCATTCAGTTTGGCGTCACTTTGACAGCGAATAACTTTACATCTGAGGCGTTTGAAGACCCCATTTGTCCTTCATTTATTTCTAAAGAAACACGACAATGTATAAATAGCTCCATTACCTTGTAGCTTATTTTATGGCCCCGTAGAAGCAGTTTTAGTGAAAGTAGGCTAACGATTGCATCATACCCACGCGACTCTCTGTCTCACAGTAGAGAGATTACCGTATGGACATGAGAAGAAGCTCGCCCTCAATCGGGGAAACGTGGAGGCAAAATGACAAAATAATTAATCAGAATACCTAGCAAAATTGTCTCCTTCTCCTAGCTCATGGACAGCTCCTATTCACACTCTCTGCCTCTGCATGTTTCGGAAGGGAATGATTCAGATTTCACATGCCACAGCACTAGAAGACAGACGGGTTGCTCTCGTCACATCTACGTAGTCAAGCTCTGTTTGAGTCTGCGCGTCAGGGACGGAAGTGCTAAAAAATCGCCAAAAAAAATCGCCAAAAACAGGCTTCAATCGTCTCACTGGAGTTCCAATGAGGATATCAATGAGGCTCATGTGATATTATATCAACTACAGATAACATGTTAATGAGATAAAATCAATATGTTATTTTCAGTCAGACAGGGAAAAGTACATTGTTGATATGAACTCACAATGAACTCCTAGCTCATGTATGTTGTAGTGCCTCATTTTTCAGCACCGAGGGAAATAGCCCTCACAAGATGGGCTCCTATTAACTGTCGATTAAAGACATGTTAAGTGTTAAATAAAATCTAACATAGTAACTTACACAGTCAACAACTCCATATTACAGCTAAGCTTACTACCTCTAGCTGCTAACGTTGCAAGCTCACAGAAACTGAGGTAAATTGGCGTCCATTCTTACGTTCAATGTCGTGGATAAAACCTCCGATCCAGGTACTGTATCCCTTAATTAACACAGACCGGGGGATGTTGCAGTCACTGGCTCACTGCTTCACATTTTGCATCGTTAATTCGGGCAGACAGGAAAGATTGGTGCTGCGTCACATGCATAATACTCCCGGGTGAGTGTACCCCTCAGTGGCGTTCCGTTTTCAAAATGGCCGCCAGGTGAATGAGGCGAATATGTATTGTAATGGTGCAAACTTTAGAGGCATGTTATCAATAACCTTTATTGGAATATAAATGTACATAAGCTTAGCTGGTGTACCCAGGGCAGGCTTATAAACAAATACCCTTGTAGGTTGTCTTGTCTATATACACTAAACATTATTGTTGTCAAAATTAATGATTAAATCATAAAAAAGTGATTAATCAAAAAGCTTAGCTGGTGTACCCAGGGCAGGCTTATAAACAAATACCCTTGTAGGTTGTCTTGTCTATATACACTAAACATTATTGTTGTCAAAATTAATGATTAAATCATAAAAAAGTGATTAATCAAAAAATAAAAAATAAAAATAACTCATAATCCTGATTGATACCTTCCTGGTATGTACTATGCTCAATTATATAGCAGGGCTCTCAAGTTTTGAAGACAGGCAGCAGGAGTGATTGAATAACGTGAATAATGACAGGGTTTCCATTAAACGATGTTATGTGACTAAAACTACGTTTTTTCCTCTCTCAATAAGTCATTCCAAAAAACATGGCAACTGATGTTGGTAGGTTTAAATATATCACAGCCACCACTAGACATTATTATTATTAATGAAAAGAGACGTAGCCCTAAGCGTGTTATCCAAGCATTAATGGCAAGGAAAGACTCATATAGGGCTGCACGATGTATAGATACAGTCGGTTGGTCTGGGAACGCCCCTGGGAACGCCCCGTCATGTGATGTGAATTTAGCCCGTGGGGGAAAACATTGCCTGATTGTCGCATGTATTTCAATGAGCGCCAAGGCAATGTTTTCATTAATGCTTGGATAACACGCTTAGGGCTACGTCTCTTTTCATTAATAATAATAATGTCTAGTGGTGGCTGTGATATATTTAAACCTACCAACATCCGTTGCCATGTTTTTTGGAATGACTTATTGAGAGAGGAAAAAATGACGTTTTAGTCACATAACATCGTTTAATGGAAACCCTGTCATTTCGCAATAGTTTTTTATTGATATTAAAAAGAAAAAAAAGTGTGAATCTGTAATGTAAATGTGACCGCGTTTAACATAGACTAACTTCTCCGACTTATAGGTGTCACGGTTAGTTGTGGAGTTTAGGCAGAAGAAGACAGAAGAGGCAAATGCTCCAATTCAATTACTTTACTGAAGACTCAAAACAGGTACAGGTATACGAAGATGGGCAGGAACACTCACAAACTCAGGGTAACATTCAACAACGACCGACCATGACTAACTGAACTTAAGCAAACTAAATACAGGCAAGAATCAAACATAACGATGTGAAGACAGGTGATATGGATGAACAAGACGAGGACCAGGTGGCTGATGAGGGAGTGAGTTCAGAGGATCCTGGGACGTGTAGTCAAAGACAGACTGTTGCAGACGAAGGACTGTGACATCAGGGTTCATCCGTTGTCAGTTTGTGAGAGTGTGAGGAAGGGAGCAAGCTGCGAGCAGCTCTACAATAAAATACAATTTTACCCAAATTAAATAGTTAAAAAATCTAAAAAATCAATCTGTGGCGGTCAGAGTTGATATTGTGGAGGGCCGCCACAAATTAATGAATGTATGGGAAACCGGGCAATTTTAAATATAGACACTTCAAGCTTTCTAAAGACATATCTCTCATGTATGTGTGGCAAATATTCGCTGAGTTACAGTTAATTTTCTATTGCGTTTCAGAATGAATTTCACATTGAGAGAGACAGCAGAATGCGCATTGTGTTTATTTTCGTTTATTTTACGAAAATCACAACATTTTGTTCTTATTATGAGCGTACACAAATAAATACATTTAACAGTTTTGAATGATGTAACACTTGCCTGTATGAAAAATCATCAGTCTCTTTCACACTCCGACCCCACGGGGTTAAGATCTGCTAATTTTATGTCTTGACATAAAATCAAATGAAAAACTAAATTGAAGTACATTGAAGCTAAGTTTCTAGCAAGAGATTCCTGCCATTCCTGTTCTCTTTATTGCAAGTCAAATGAGTCAGATTACTGATACGCTCACCTTTTTAATGGCTATTGAAGCCTCTATTTCATTCTTTGAATAGTTTGCTGATTGGAATATGACTGGTAGCACTCTAGAGTCAGGGAAGGGTTCCTATACCTGGATACTTCATTTGCATGGTCTTGTTTAAAGGTGCATTGCGCAACATTTCATGTTAAAAATAGCCGTTTTCTAACCCATACATGCTTAAACAATTGCCTGATGGGCTGAATGAGCCCTTCTCTGATCACTGCGATCTATAATCCTAACCCATACATGCTTAAACAATTGCCTGATGGGCTGAATGAGCCCTAATCTGATCACTGCGATCTATAATCCTGTACAGTAAAATAAATGAGGGATTCGGGCTCGAATCTGAGACTGGTCGTGACGTAATGCGCGTTCATTCTCGCCTGGCTATGTGCCTATGTCTTGCAGGTAGTGTATTCGCCGCCATTCTCCGTATCAGAGAAGACAACTCGAGCGACACAACTTTAGTCAACTTTCCACAAAAGTAGAAGATGGATTCAAAGGGGCTGTTTACACCTGGTCACTTCATGTGTTTTCTGTGATCGGATAGCTATTTGATCGTGAAAAGACCAGGTTGCCCTCCGAAACGCATTCGAGATGGATTTGAATCCGATCGCTCAAACCACTTGAGGACGTGGTCTGGGCCGCATTCCAGATGAAACTGGACAAGTGTAAATGCATCTGGTTGTTGAAACCAGGCTATGTTATGTCAGGCTATGACTTTGTTGTTTTAGTCATATATGACGACGCGCATCACCTCAGATGAGCAGCTGAGCACCTATTCATAAAGCCAGGGCGCCGCAATCTATATCGCGAATCAAAGTAAAAGTAAGACGCAGACGCTTAACACTACCATCTTCATTAAAAGTAAAGAAATGAAATGATCTTACCAGGCTTGTTGCCACTCTCTCTTATTGCTGTCTTTGCTGATTTTGAAATTAGCCGATGATTAATAAAATGCAGCTCATATCTGTTGCTTTTGGTGACGTGCGCTTCATGAAATCTGTATTTAGCGCGGGAATTGAAGATCAGATTAATATCCGTTTTGCAAAAACACATTTATGTGACCAGGTGTAATGGAATCGTTTCGATAAAACAGATAGCTATCCGATCCAAAGAAAATACAACTTCTGTCTGTCCAGTGCCAGGCGTCGGAATAAGAGGAGAGTGAACATCAGGAAGGCTTTCAACAAACGGAGAGATCTCTGCTCTGCTCTAGGGCTCAAACGGGTCCTATATACGGTGGCCGAGAGAGCTCACCGCGCTGCAACCTGATGAAGACGAATGCAAATACAAAAAAACGTGTGCAACTATAAAAACGCGTGCAAATACAAAAAGACATCCGCAAATTAAGAAAAACATCTTCATCAGTTCCACAACACACGTGTGCTCCAAGTACACAACCAAATACAGAAACATGCTGCAAACGTTCACAACACCACCAAATACAGAAACGCGCTGCAAATAACACGGTCCACAACGGAAATGTTTCCGGGGAACCAAATAAGTGACGGACCCGACTGGAACCACAGGACGTGCTTACAGCAAAAAACCTTTATTGACAAGAAGTCAAAGCCTATATTTTTTTTAATAAATAAACTACACTATTAAAATAATATTGTATATATAAATAATATTATACTATTATATTTTTTTTTATAGTTCGTCTATACTCCTTGCTTACTCAAAATTCTACTTTGTTTTATTTTATTTCTTTTGACTTTTCCCCCGCAAAACACCGAGATTCAAATTATCATGACATACAATTATGACATACATTATTAGTCATTATTATGACATACATACTTGTGTACAATATACAACATGTGTTAACAATATGTTCAATGTCATCAAAATACAAATGAGAAAAGAACAATGATCTGAAAACTAAACTAAATAAATGAAAAAAAAAGATCTAGAAGAACATGAAGGCAAGATATTAATCTATACATCAGTTACACTATACAAATAGTTTCATTTTATGTTTAAATTTTCATAAGAAAAGTTTCCTAAAAATGTTAGGTAATGTATGGCACTGACATAGGCCTACAGATATATAAAACGGATATTTTAACAGATTTTTATAAAGTAAAAATAAAAAAATAAATAATTTATTTGCAACCGTTATGTTAATCATTATATTTCTGTCGTCAGAACAGCTATACAGCTGATGGACAAAGTGCTGTGTTGTCATAGGAACATCCAAGGTAAAAATAATTACATTACGTTGTCTGTTGTTGCTCCCTTCATCAAGTTCCAAGCGGCTACATAAATGACACACTAGGTGTCATGCTCACGCCAAATTCCCACTTGAAGAGCTTTGCCGTCTGCCCTTTGAAGGGAGTAGGGCATAGGGAAGCTCACGAGCAATAAGCAAGTCCCAGTTGGGTCCGTCACTTATTTGGTTCCCCGTAAACATTTCCGTTGTGGACCGTGTTATTTGCAGCGCGTTTCTGTATTTGGTTGTGTTGTGAGTACTTGGAGCAGACGTGTGTTGTGGAACTGATGAAGATGTTTTTCTTAATTTGCGGATGTTTTTTTGTATTTGCACGCGTTTTTATAGTTGCACACGTTTTTTTGTATTTGCATTCGTCTTCATCAGGTTGCAGCGCGGTGAGCTCTCTCGGCCACCGTACCTATAAAGTAATAACTTATATTGTTCATGAACGTGTTTCCATAATAATGCAATCATAAGTGGATACAGTAAGCACATAAAACAGGTCAACATGGAGATAGATTGAAACAAAAACTGAAGTTTACTACTAACCCCCTTTTTCCCCGCACACACACACATAAGGGTGTAATTTACTTGAATGCCTTTCCTTTCATATATTTTAAATGACTTGCAGATTTATAACTGTATTACCTCATTATGACTGTAACAAAAGATGCTCCTTTGGTTATGAACAGCTCGTGCAAACGTGCGTGTATGTGTGTGTGTTCCATGAGCGCTTGTCACCAGAGGGGGCGTGGTTCTGCAAAAACTCAGATACTTGCGTTTTGCACCTTTAAAGTCATCACCCAGGTGCTTTGTCTCCATTTCCAAGCACTAAAATCTATAGAAACTAGGGCTGTCGCGATAACCGCAATATTGCAGTACCGCGCTTCTGACAAGTCAACCGCAGAGGATTGCACGTAACCGCAGCAACCGCGATATTCACTTTTTTTTTTATAAGGCTTCTTCTTGTTTTGAACTTCATGCATGTGTATTGAACGCTAAACAAGTTCATAATGATAACAACAAGACTGTTTATCTTGATGATGTGTAGCCTACAGAGGCTTCACACAGACAGTGAATGAGAGAGATCTGCAGAGCGCGTGCGATTACCTGCGTCTGTCTTTGAAGTCGTGAAAAGGTTGCCGTGTCAAAGGAAAGCGAAATATTTGTCGTATCATCATTTTAAGCTTCACGTCACGGGTATTTTCCACAAATGCGCGTCAGCAGCAGCGCTGGTCAGCATCCCACAGCGCGAGGAAGCCGCAGAAAATAATATCACAGAGTCACGCATTGAATCAATGCCATATTGGTCTCTAATAAGTGAAGCATCAGCTTCCGCGTTACCCATGCGACGCATTGCTGATCAGCTGAGCCTTGAAAAGTGGAACTCAAAGTTAAAAATAATTAACATCTTGTTTCATTACATCTCTTTTAACGAATCAGCTTCTTTGAACGTGTTCGTTGAATGAACGGTTCAAAGTCCGTTGTCATAACAATATGCGCGCTGAGTGAAAGCCTTTCAATCATGCTTTCAATGCGCATATAGACGCTGTTTAGTTTCGGTTATTGGTTAAATGACCCTGTTTTTGTCCACATCGTACACTTTATTTATATAGCAACAAATACTTATAAATTAAATAAATAAATAAATGGCGGTAATACCGCATATCGCGCTATTGAGCCACTCAACATTACCGCAAGGGAAATTCCATAACCGCGACAGCCCTAATAGAAACTACAATGTACATGTTAGATTTGATGACTGCAGCTACCAACAGCTTGTGTCCTCAATAAAGAATCATGCTGAAGTTACAACATAGTCTCCTGGTCTTTGCTTCTGAGTTTCCTACACTATGTATACATTAGTGTTATTATAGTTTTGCCATGCTACTGAGAGGAGATAGTTGTGAGGTTGAGAATGAATAACGGAAAGTCACGTGAGGCAATGAAATTTATATTTGTTATTAATAAATAGAACATTTTCAAAATAGGATTTTATTTTGTCTCTCTTTTTTATGTAATGTTTATTTAACCAGGAAATTTAAGTGTTACAGGTACTTAAATTAACATTTGATATATATAAAAAACACCATTGCACACCACTGGTTTACATGGACACCTTTTGTTTCCGAATCTGATCGTAGTGTATGAACACTAAATAAAGAGATCGGGTTGATGTATGTGGTTATATGTCACAATCTTCAAATCTGAATAGCTTTTCCCACTGTTCTTTAAAGGGCACCTATTATGGAAAATTCACTTTTACATGGTGTTTGAACATAAATGTGTGTTGGCAGTGTGTGAGCAAAACCACCCTAGAATGATAAAAATCCACCCAGTAGTTTTTTTACAATCTCAATAAATCATATGCACTGTCTCAGAACGAGCTGTTCTAAGATTCAGCACTTTGTGACGTAGAAAGTGAGCAAGGGGTTTGATTGACAGTGTGGTTGTGGCCTAGACCCCGCCCTCAGTGATCTGTACACCATCCTCCATTGTTTCAACGACAGCCGGTAATGTCTCTTGGAAACATAAGTGTTCTGTCGTGGACTCGTGGGTTAATCCTGTTGTTGTGGCTTAAGGCGAGACACGGCAGGCAAAAACATCGTTTTTTTTTTTTCCACTGGTCAATTTTGAGATTTTGGGATATTTGACTTCAATAACATGTATTCTTTCAGACTTGTGTTGAAAAAAAATGTTGAAAATTTTACTACACTTTGTCCGTTTGCGCCTGTAGATTTCTCATAAATTCAACAAAAGTTGCGTTCTAAATGATCGCGCTGCTCCGCGATCGCTGCATACACCCTGTCATCACATACAAAGCACATCTCTCTCCTTTCCAATGCTGTCAGGTCCAAATATGGTCATTTCCTTTTAATCAACATCCAATCGTGGAAGCAAAAGTGGGGATTTGTTTACCTCGGGGATTAACGTGATTCGTCAATCGTCACATGGTATGCTTTGACGCTTGCTGATTTGGTTTAGCTTTCCGCGGGACTTTCTGAATGAATGAATGAAAATGACTTCACGTCAGTCATCGAAAAGATTACAGCAGTTGTCACTTGCTAGGGGGAAAAGGAAAATTAGTGATGTATTAGTTACCCTGTAAAATGCCCTCGGGAAGCGCATCTGAACGCAAGCTGTCGATGGGAAGCCAATCTATAAATAAAGATGAAGCGCACGCAACACAACAGTGGCTGCTTATTTGGCAATGTTGTTTTATTCAGTTGTCATTTTTCATGTAAATTGTTATAAACAATAACTTAGCCAGTTATTTTGCTTGTTAGCAATGCTTTCATGTAGAAATGTGTGGAATTTTAGAATATAAATTTTTAAAGCCCGTTTTCTCAAAATGACTTTTTTCTCATACTCAAAGTCTGAAATCTCCACTTCAGTAGCACCTATATACACCAAACTTTCCAGTCTTGTACCTAGTTATATTATGAAGACATTTACAGAGGGATTTGTAAATATATTATTCCTAGCCTGATTTGTGTAACATTTTATCCCAAAAAACATGGCGAAAATCATTTTTTTAAGACTATTGATGGTATATTCTGATTTACAGGATAACAAAAGTAGATATCCATAATTCCTTCTGTAATTTTTTCCCCATCTATTATATGAACACAATGAAAAAAAAAATTGAACCTGTTTTAAAGATATGCAAATTTGTGCATATTTAATCAGATAATGCCTCATTTGCATATTTAAACATTAAATTACAGAAAACTTGTAATACATTTTTTTTCTCATCTTAATGTAGGTAATCAACTGGGAAAGTTTCATGGTGATATCTGCTAGTTTAAAATTTTACCCTATTCACCTGTAGTGTCTCGCCTTAAAGGATTAGTTCACTTTTGAAAAAACTTTTGCTGATAATTTACTCACCCCCATGTCATCCAAGATGTCCATGTCTTTCTTTCCTCAGTCGAAAAGAAATTAAGGTTTTTGATGAAAACATTCCAGGATTTTTCTCCTTATAATGGACTTCCATGGGAACCAGGTCCAACCGAGGTCCAAAAGACAGTTAATAACAGTTTCAGATGCAGCTTCAAATGTCTTTAAACGACACCAGACGATGAATAAGGGTCTTATCATGCGAAACGATCGGTTATTTCAAAGCTTATTCCAAAAATGTAACTTTTCTAAGGACAAATGCTAGCCTTGCTCCGTTCTGTGAGGCGCGTTTGCAACGTCACATAATACGTAATTACGTTCAAAAGGTCACGGGCGACGTAGCCAGAAGTACAGAGTCAGAGAACAACGGAGGTGTTTACAAGTTGAACGCATAGGTTGAACGTGAAAACTAACTCATACGCCGTTTACAAAAAAGGAATTAGAAGGTAAAACAACGATGTCGGACAATTTTGATTCTGTACTTCCGGCTACGTCGCCCGTGACCTTTTGAACGTAATTACGTATTGCGTGACGTTGCAAACGCGCCTCACAGAACGGAGCAAGGCTAGCATTTGTCCTTAGAAAAGTTACATTTTTGGAATAAGCTTTGAAATAACCGATCGTTTCGCATGATAAGACCCTTATTCATCATCTGGTGTCGTTTAAAAACATTTGAAGCTGCATCTGAAACTGTTATTAACTGTCGTTTGGACCTCGGTTGGAACTGGTTCCCATGGAAGTCCATTATAAGGAGAAGAATCCTGGAATGTTTTCATCAAAAACCTTAATTTCTTTTCGACTGAGGAAAGAAAGACATGGACATCTTGGATGACATGGGGGTGAGTAAATTATCAGCAAAAGTTTTTTCAAAAGTGAACTAACCCTTTAAAAGTTAATCCTCAAGTGTGGATCGTCGTCTACTCTACTGTTTGCGATCCACCGTCACCTCCAGTGACAGAATTGTATTTTATGATTTTTTGATCAAATAGTCTTTTCAGTCGATGTCAGCCTATTCAACAACAAATGTGTCTAAAGTTATTGTCGTAGGATGTCTGTGTTTATAATTTAAAACCTTCTTTGTATAGTGTGTAACCACACGTTTATAAATATATATATATATATATTTAAAGATATTGTATTAAAAAATGCATATATGTTGGTGTTCTGTAAGTTAGCCATCTTCTTACATTTGCCACAGAAGCACCTGTATGACATGATGCATAAATAGGTAAAAGGTCCCTCGCATAAATGTAATTTCGCTTGTATGTAGCAAACTTTATCACAGAATGTGTATGTAATTTCAAAAAATTGCGCCAGCGCTAGTGTTTGTGTGTGTCTGTGTGTGTGTGTTGGACATCCATCATTTCAAATGGGACGCGATTACAATGCTATAAGTACATAAATGTATGAAATAACCACACCAAGACGTACTGGTCCATTCTCATTTGTTTATTCTGCCGGAGTCTCTTCATACTATTTATATATTCCAATTCAAACGTATGCTGAATGACATTCAAAACAGCGGTTTCTCTCACTCTCTGAGCCCTTCTGTTTAGACCAACTAACATAGGTATCAAGTTACGCCCTCATTCAAAGGCAGGGCAGCGATATGTAGCTCATTTGCATTTAAGGTTGTATAGCCCCAAAACAGCTCATTTTGAAACAGGCCCCAAAATGACATTTTCAAATGGTTATAATAAATTAACTGTGAACTGAAACTTCACAAATACATTCTGGGGACACCTGAGACCAATATTACATCTTGTAAAAAGTGGCATAATAGGTGCCCTTTAAAAAATAAAATAAAATAAAATAAAAACCGACTTAATATTTATAGAATTCACTTTCAGCTGCGCTCACCTGGGCATTCAATCAGCTGTAATTCTTCCAGAGTTACACTGACCAGGAAGATGGCAACCTATATCAGTGAACATTCACATCTCAGACCTGTGCATAATTTATGTGAAAATAGCTGTGTCTGTGTGACGGCTTGTTGGTAGGAAATCCTAGAGCGATAAACTGTGGGCAGCAGCATAAGGCATAGTGTGTTTTGAAACATTCTTGCAAATGTACTGTAGAAAATGATTGAAGGCTAAATTAGACCATCTGTACACTGCTCCTGCTAGAAGGTTTGGGGAAGAGAGGTTGTTTGTGAAGAGCTGTGGGGTTGCTTATTGTAGATGTATTCTTTTCTGGGAAAGCTTTGAGAAAAAGTCTTTGAATTTTTCAGTAGATACCCTAAAAGTGTGCTTAATGGACTTTTGGCTGTTAACAACGCACCCATAAACAGACATGCAAGTTGACTCACACAGATACATATAGGTTGTTGTAGCTTTTTTACATAAAAAAGTCTCTGTGCAATGCACTTTTAGAAGTTTGCTCCAGTTTATATGGGTTTAAAGCAAAGGACCAATATAGTCTAACACAATCTCAAAGCGAAACTATGGTCTACGTGCATTTATTTGCGATTCACCTAAATTTAACTCTGTGGATGCTTTTAAGAACATTTCGATAAATGCCATAAAGCCTTTTTTTAATCTTTCCATGCTGGATTTTTGATAGATTAGATGTTAATTATTAATAATTTGATTAGATTAGATATTATTATTTATTTTGTACATAACAGTTAATTTACCAATAAATAATAACCAATAATTTACTAAAATAAATAATAACTTTAACTAGTTGCACCCGCACCGTGACAGATTGACCGACCCAAAAGCAACATGGACGCCGTGATCTTCCGAGGGATCCTCTACCCGGTCCTGCGACCCCGGTTACGTCTCGTTCCCCGGAAGTCTGCGCTCACCGTCAGCCCTGCCGAGCCCGCGCTCACCGTCAGCCCTGTCGAGTCTGCGCTCACCGTCAGCCCTGTCGAGTCTGCGCTCACCGTCAGCCCTGCCGAGTCTGCGCTCACCGTCAGCCCTGTCGAGCCCGCGCTCACCGTCAGCCCTGCCAAACCCGCGCTCACCGTCAGTCCTTTTGAGCCAGAATGCTCTTCTCTGCTGGTTCCAACCAGCCCTCCAGAGACTGTATGCTCTTCGCTGCTGGTTCCGTCCAGCCCTCCAGAGACTGTATGCTCTTCACTGCTGGTTCCGTCCAGCTCTCCAGAGACTGTATGCTCTTCGCTGCTGGTTCCGTCCAGCCCTCCAGAGACTGTGTGCTCTTCACTGCTGGTCCCGCCCAGCCTCGCCGAGCCCGAGCTCTTTCCTCTGCTGGTCCCGCCCAAGTCTCACCCAGCCCGAGACCGTCCACTTCCCATCTGCCCTTCATCTGGGGACTCTACCCAAATATTTTTTTGGGGGGGGCCCAGTGTTCCAGCCAGCGCCAGAGACCGTCCAGCCAGCGCCAGAGACCGTCCAGCCAGCGCCAGAGACCGTCCAGCCAGCGCCGGAGACCGTCCAGCCGGCGCCAGAGACCGTCCAGCCGGCGCCAGAGACCGTCCAGCCGCGCCAGAGACCGTCCAGCCGGCGCCAGAGACCGTCCAGCCGGCGCCAGAGACCGTCCAGCCGGCGCCAGAGACCAGGATCCCACCCAGCCTCCCTCTCCCGCCTCCTCTCATCTGTCCTCCATCTTCTCTCCTGCCCTTCAGCTCCCCGAAACCAGCTTGGTCTGTGGATCCCCGGCCTTCGCCTCGCACCTCCTCCTCAGAGACACTTCCTCGGCCCCCGGTCCCATCGGCTCCCCCGTGGCTGCTACCTCCCTCAGCTCCTCCATGGCCCCTCAGTCCACCAGCTCGTCCAGGCTCCCTCGCACCTCTGGATTCCCTTTGGTCCCTCATCACCCGTCCTTCACCTCTGGACTTCCATTTGTTTGCTTCGCCCCGTCATTTCACCCCCCCGCTTCAGTTGGATTCTTCACTCCCTCCAGTCACCCATCGGCCCTCACTCCCTCTGTCCTCACCGTGTCCCTCTGTACCCCTGTCAGCACTTCAGTCACCAGAGCCTGCGGTGTCCCCATGTTCCCACGGTCCCTCATCAGCTCCTCACGTCGTCTGTCCCTCAGCTGCACCCTGGTCTCCTTTCCCATCTGCTCCGCCCCTGTCAGTCGGCCCCCTGGTGTTGTCAGCCCCACTACCATCGGCTCCACCAGGGGTCCTCCCTTCATCTGCTCCGCCCTGGTCTCGCCCTTCATCTGCTCCGCCCTGGTCTCGCCCTCCATCTGCTCCGCCCTGGTCTCGCCCTCATCCTGCTCCGCCCTGGTCTCGCCCTCAGCCTGCGCCACCCTGGTCTCGCCCTCAGCCTGCGCCACCCTGGTTTCGCCCTCATCCTGCTCCGCCCTGGTCTCGCCCTCAGCCTGCGCCACCCTGGTCTCGCCCTCATCCTGCTCCGCCCTGGCCATGCCCTCATCCTGCTCCGCCCTGGCCACGCCCTCATCCTGCTCCGCCCTGGGGGGCTTCCTGCTCCTGACCACGTCCTCCACAGCCTCCAGAGTGATGTCACAGTCTTCGTCTTCACCTGTTTGTCCCGTCATCTGCACCACGCTTCCCCGGCTCCTTTTGTCTCCTCTCCTGATCTCACTCCCTCATTAGCCACCTGTTCCTCGTCTGTTCATCATCATTTTCACCTGTTTGCACTCCAATTAGCCTTATTCCTCTGTGTATTTAGTTCAGTCCAGTTTGATTCAGTTTTGTCGGTCAATGTTGAATGTTACGCTGTGAAACCCTGTCCTCCTGCCTGTCTTTCGAATTAAATGTCTCTTTATTGAGATTCTGAACTCAGCCTGTTCTTCTGCCTGCACCCGCACCGTGACAGCCAGATTCCAAGATATTTGTAGGATGCAACCCTCTCAAGCAGAGTACCATCAAAAGTTTTAATCATAAAAAATCATTAAACGATCTGCATTCATCACTCAATTTAGACTATCAAGAGAAGTCTGAAATGAATTAAATGCATTCTGTAAAGAGTCCATTGGTACTTTTAAAGATGAGGCCATTGTATAGATGATAGTAACATCTGCATAAAAGTGTACATTTACTGTCTCTAATCCTATGCCAAATTCATTTATATAGATGGAAAATAAAATTGGTCTCAAAATTGATCCTTGAGGAACACCTGTCTTAAAGGGGTAGAAATATAATCTAGACGCACTTTGAATTCTTCCAGTCAGATAATTTGAAAACCACTTTAAAACTACTAAAACCTTTAAGCCTTTGGAAAACAAGATCATGATCCACAGAATGAAATGCTTTGGATAAATCAATAAAAAAGTGCAAAATTATTTTTATTATCCAATGCAGTAATAGGGCCCTATTTTAACGATCATAACGACCTGTTTTAGCATCACAGTCTGCTCACAGCCCGAGGGAGCTTTGGTGCCGGAAGTAAATTTCCCATTCATTTCTACCATTGACATTTTGTAAAATCCATATCTAAAGAGTTTTAGAGCATGTCTGAGGATAACCAGCTACGGCTGAACTCATAAGCATACAACATATCATTTTGAGTGAAAAAACGAAGAGAAAATCCAAAAAACTTCTGAATTTAAAAAACTGAATTTGACTGAAGCCACTGTGAAAGACCTTTTTGAGCGACTTCCAAATCTGACGACGACCACGTGAACTTTTTCCTCCAGTGAATTTTATATAGTGAATGTGCAGGGAAACTCCTTTTCCTTGATTTACTGAAGCTTATATGTAAAATGCATTTGCAGAGCCAAAACATTGAGCATCTGGCTCGCTCATAGGCTGTGCTGCGGCAACTGCACATCCAATGATGCGGGGGCGTCTCTGAGGTGCGACCAATGAACTTAGCCCTACGTCATTACACGATTTTCAGTCTTCACAGACTTTCGCAGGGTTTAACAGACGGACTCTGGTTTAACCAGACAGTTACACGGCTTCCACCAATCAGATGGATTACTGTGGGATTGTGGGATTGTTCAGGATTGTGGGTAATGAAGTACTTATCCAAGACATTGCGAATTAAAGGCATTTATCTTAAAACAAGGTTAGTGGCCCATGAACTTTTGGCGTTTATATGAGGATATACAAGCTGGTGGCTTAATAATAATAATAATAATAATAATTTTATTTGTAATGCACCTTACATTTAGAGCAAATCTCAAAGTGCTACAGTTTAAGAATAAAAAAGCATAAAAATCATAAAAGCCAAAAGTTAAAAGTCAAAAGTTCTGCTAAAAAGAAAAGTTTTTAGTCCTTTTTTAAAAGTCTCAATAGTTTGAGGTGCCCTCAGATGATCAGGGAGGGCATTCCAGATCCGAGGAGCGGCAGAGCAGAAAGCCCGATCACCCATGGTGCTGAGCTTAGTCTTGGGGAGGAGTAGACGGTTTGTCGTTGATGAACGGAGGGATCGTGTTGTTGTTAGAGGTGTGAGTAGTTCTTTCAGATATGGGGGGGCGTTTCCATAGATGCACTGGTGGGTAAGAAGGGAGACTTTATATTCAATCCTAGCGGAGACAGGAAGCCAGTGAAGTGAATGGAGGATGGGTGTGATGTGGTCGTATTTTCGCACTCTCAGCAGGATCCTTGCAGCACTATTTTGAACATACTGTAGTCTCTGCAGGCTTTTGTTTGGGATCCCGATGAAAAGTGCATTACAATAGTCCAGTCTGGAGGAGACAAATGCGTGGACCAGTTTTTCGGCATCAGCTAGGGTGAGTGTGGAACGTAGTTTTGCGATATTTCTGAGATGGTAGAAAGAAATCTTGCAAACGTTTTTCATATGTGATTCGAATGTGAGTTGTGGGTCCAATTTTACACCAAGATTGGTGACAGTTGTGGAGAGGGGAATGTCATGACCAGAGATAGTAATGCCAGTTATGGGGGAGGACTGGATTTGATGTGGAGTGCCAACAAGAATTGCCTCTGTTTTGGAGCTGTTTAACTGGAGGAAGTTGTGTTTCATCCACACCTTTATCTCCTCCAAACAGGCGGTAAGTGTTGCAGATGGAAGTGATGTCGATGAGTTGGCAGTGGTGTTTGTTTCCGTTTTCAAATACAGTTGTGTATCATCCGCATAGCAGTGAAATGAGACTCCATAACGGCTGATGACGTGACCAAGAGGAATGATGTAAGTGATGAAGAGGATAGGGCCAAGAACTGACCCCTGGGGGACCCCGCAGGTGACTGTGTGTTGCCGGGACCTAGCACTTCCAAGTGAAATGTACTCTGTTCTGTTAGTGAGGTATGATTTAAACCAGTTAAGAGCAGTGTCAGTAATTCCAGTGGTTTGGTGTAGACGATTTAGGAGTATGCCATGGTCAACTGTATCAAAAGCTGCCGACAGATCGAGTAGTATGAGGAGTGATGGTGAACCCGCATCAGCTGTCATTAGTAGGTCGTTTGTGACTCTTACCAGGGCTGTTTCCGTGCTATGGGCATGGCGGAAACCAGACTGGAATTTTTCGAAAAGATTGTTGTGTTTAAGATGTTCATTTAGATGGGCGGCAACAGCCTTTTCCAGTACTTTGGAGAGGAATGGGAGATTGGAAATGGGCCTGTAATTTGCAAAAACATCTGGATCGAGGGTGGGTTTTTTGAGAAGTGGTCTGATCATGGCGGTTTTTAGGGCAGGTGGAACTCTGCCGGACCGGAGGGAGTCATTTATCACAGTGGTGATAAGAGGGCTTAGGACAGATATGTTTATTTTCAGTAGAGATGTTGGAAAAGGATCGAGGGAACAGGTGGTAGATTTCATCCTTTTGATTATCTTCTCAACCTCTTGCTGTGTGATTTCTGGGAAGCAGTGCAGGGGCTCGGGGATTGCAGACTGTGAGGGAAAATTCAGGGTGGATAGTGTTGGGGATCCAGGAAAGGTAGAATGAATTGAGTCTATTTTTGTTTTGAAAAAGTCCAGAAAATCATTACAGTGTCCTTCTGTAGTTTCTATAAGTGAGGGGGTTTGTGGTTTGAGCAGATGATTTATGGTAGAGAAAAGTTGTTTGGAATTTCCGGGACTATTCTTGATGACGTTTGAGTAGAAATGATACCGTGCCTTTGTAAGTGACTTTGAGTAGACCTTTTGGTGTTCCCTAAAAGCAAGCTTGTGCACAGAGAGACCTGTGGCTTTGTATCTCCTCTCAATGACACGGCCAGCCGCCTTCATTTTCCGTAACTCATCAGTGTACCAGGGGGCTGAACGGGCAAAAGTGACCGTTCTGGTTTTGACCGGGGCATGGAGATCCATAATGCTTCTGAGGGTGTTATTGTAATAGTCCACTAGATCTGTGGGTTGTGAGCAGTTTGCAGAGAGGAGATGCTGAAGGTCGGATGTCATAGTCTCATGGTTGATATTTTTCAGGTTTCTGAAGCTGATTTGGCGTTTGGGCTTGGTGAAGGGGGACGGTGAAGACATTTCCATGGAGATGGCCTTATGGTCGGAAACTCCCAAATCATACACCAAGAGATTGCTGAGATAAACAGAGTTTGTAATGACTAGGTCAAGAGTGTGGCCCCTGGTGTGGGTGGGGGCATCGACAAGTTGTGTCAGATTAAAACAGTCAAGTAGTTGGAGGAATTCTGCAGCGAAACGGCAGGTGGAGGAGTTAACATGGATATTCATATCTCCTAGTACAATGGTATTTGCAGACATTGTACAGAAGGTTGAAAGAAGATTGGATATCTCTGGGATGAAAGATGGGTTTGGTTTGGGTGGCCGGTAAATAAGAAATATTGTCGTGGAGAGAGGGTGCTGACATTTAAATGCAAGGCATTCAAACGAAGTCAGCTCAGGCAGGGTTATACTGGACAAGATCAGATCACTTCGGTGGATGACAGCCAGACCGCCACCACGCCCTGTGCTGCGGGCTTTCTGTAAATAGCAGTAGCCAGGAAGACAGGTCTCATTTAGAGAAGAATAGACTTCTGGTTGATGCCAGGTTTCTGTGATGCACATCATATCCAAACACTTTTCCAATATATGGTCATGTATGAGGCCAGATTTGTTTGTGATGGATTGTGCATTGAAAAGTTCAATCTTGATATTTGATGTAGTAGTGAGTCTCTGGATTGGCCGAAGTAGGCTGAGATCCACTCCACGTTTTCCAACCTGATCAGTGGGTAGTATCGTCATGGCAACTCCGGCGTTACTAGTCCTGGGAGTGGCAGGGCCCTGATGACGTGTTCGAGATGCGACGGTGCGCACGCGAAACAGGAGGGATGAGATGTTGCGATCAGACTGGGAGAAAACAAACTTTCGACGGCAACTTCTATGAATATAACGGGGCCGGCGAAGGAGTCCAAGTTGTTTTATGACTGATTTGCACGATGGAGTGGTATAGATGTTGAATTCCTTCAGCTGGATGGCGGAATAATTCAGCATTATGCCGATCGTGGAGAGTGGTCTGTTAGCCGTTTGCAAAGCCCGTGATGGGCAGAGGAGAATCACCAGACACAGCAAGCAGACAACTGTGACTCCGGATGGACACCTCACGATCATTGACAGCGGGAAAAAGCCTCACGGAAACAGGCGTAATGGACAGATACGGGAGTTCTCTTGCGATGGAAAACTGGTAGGTAGACAGCCGCTTGAGACGGTGGAATCCGTACAGAACACATCCAAATCCACAAAGTTTACTAGTGAGCAACGGCACTAGTAATAACTCTCTGAACGTAATACTGATCGATAAACGTTATACTATATAAACCGTGACAAAAAACGGTTGCAGAGACTTATTTTTATTGTGGTTAACGTTAGAGAAACGGAGAAGCGGCGAACAAGCCACGCCAGCGTCCTCTCCTCTCCCCTAAGTCATTATGCGTCCCCATAAGCCACAGTTGGCTTATATCCCAACTGTCAATGGAGAAATTGCATTGAATTCTTACTTCCGGCACCGGCTGTGGGTGGGACTGTGATGCTCTATTTAACTGGTGGGATAAATGACTCAATGATCCCTGGTGCTATTTTGCAGTTCCAGAAAACAATTGTGCCACTGACTTTAGACTAGGTTTTTTTTCTGGTCAGTGGTGCAATTGTTTTCTGGAATTGCAAAATAGCACCAGGGATTGTTTGCGTCTCAACATGCCTCCTTTTTTGCGCTGAACCGCCCAGGAAGTTCATTCCCTAGTTTACCGACGTGCGTCTGTGGAGAGAAAAGTCTGCTTTTCATGGGTGCAAAATACGAATGATACATGTGTCGGTGTATAAAGTCAATTGCACTGAGAATGCGGCAAGATAGGGCCCATAATGTCATAAGTGACTGACATTGCGGCAGTTATAGTACCTTGTTATTTGTCTATGTTATATGTTATATGTATCTGGAAATAGGGCAATAATTATCCAACAAAGTTTAATTTCTGCTGACTTCCTGGAACTTCCTTAGGTTTGTACCTGACATGGAGAAATGGAAGAAAATTAAAATGGTTTCTTTTACAACTTAAGGGGATAGCCATATTATCTTTATCATGTACAGGTAGACTTGAATAAGTTGTTGAACTAACATTATTAAGTGCTAATTAAAAGCTTCTGCTAATATCATGTTTATCCTTAAAGGAGTAGTTCACTTAAAAAAAAAAAAAAAAAACTTTTGCTAATAATTTACTCACCCCCATGTCATCCAAGATATCCATGTCATTCTTTCTTCAGTCGAAAAGAAATAAAGGTTTTTGATGAAAACATTCCTGGATTTTTCTCCATATAATGCACTGAAACTGTCTTTTGGACCTTGAATCATTTGGTTCCCATTGAAGTCTATTATAGTCCATATGCAGATCTCTGTCCTTGTCTGCAAGCAGCTGAAGAAACAAACTGCTGTGTGTTCATTGTTCCTCTACATCGCTGCACTAGCTGCAACTGCCGATCGTCATATTGACACAATTCCGCTGGATGCGGTGCTGTAATCCAGTGGTTTGATCCAAATGAAGCCACATTCGAGTGGACAAAATCCACCGTACAAGGCGCAGTAATCCACATCAAAGCACCCAGTCTGTCGCTATCCTCCGATTTGTCTGCCGTCGGCGATGACAACACAATGCTACTCCATAGGTAAAACACATAGTTATGAGATTTTTTTTTGTTGTTGTTAATATTGTATCACATTTTTTTCTCTTCTAAGTAGCGCTAATTTCACCATAAAATCATAAAACGGCCATCTCAAAACAAACTAAACAAGGACGTGAACAACATGAAACACTTGAATTGATCTCAGCAATAGGAGGATTTTAATAATAGGAATAGTAGAATAATAGAATAATAGTAATAACATAAATAATGGGAATATTATTTATCAAAAGATAAGGCTCATGCAGTGTAGGCCTAATGGACTGAGCATTCTCTTGCACTCTTTTGCAATCTTTTTAGGCTAGAGTTTCAACTCTCTCATCCTATTCATTAATAAACTCTCTCAGCCATCCATTGTTCTTGTAGCTTGTACCTATTTATAAACATAAAGCTTCGAATTTGAATACATTTTTGACATACACACACTGCACTAACAACTTTCTGCTTTTTGGTTAACCATTCAGCTATTTTGCTTATTTTCTTTGTTTAAAAGAGCATAATTATTATTTATCTCTTTTTGGTCCTAATTAGGAGATGACGAGCACACAAACCGATGTGCCATGCTGCTTATATGCTTAAAAGCAGTAAAAACGTCCCTTCTAGTGCCCAAAACAAGGTGTCTGTGGATGACAGTCCGAAACAAGGACTGGTGGGAGGTTGTCCTGCTCCCCTTCCCAGACGATTAGTGGAAGATGAATTTTAGAATGACATGACATTCATTTGACACCATTCAACAACAGCAGCTTGTTCCATGTGTCATAGTTCCCTTAGAGAAAAAAAAAAAACCTACACCAAAATGTATTTAAAATACTTTTATTTCATACCAAGTATACTTCAAATCCATTAACATATTTACTGACCTATCACTTGAGACTTACTGATATAAATATTACAATTAAACTGTATTTGGAGTACTTTTTTGCCCAATGCACATTTATTAATATTAATTCTTAAAATGTTTTAATATTACTATTATTAAGGATAGGATGATCTCTGTATAATAAGTCATTAATGCAAATTATTTAAAGTGTACTTGCAATAGTTCCACTTTTATCACAATCAAATATAATAATAATATAAATATACTTATATAGTATATATTTAGTTGAACGTCTCTTAACAACACAATGCAATCACTAGTAATACTTTCTGTTAAAAAATATCTGGTAAGAATATATTCTATATTAACAATGCATTAAATCACATTAAACATTAATTAACCACAATAAATAAAACAAATTAATTGATGTCTCTCAAGTCAAGTGAATTACAAGTCATTGGACAGGCGTCCAATCATAACAGACTTCCGGAAAGGGGGAGTCCCGCCCCTCCACTGTCAAAAATAACATTTGTTCGAGCGAGCAAAAGCAGCAGGCGAGAGCAGATCAAGCGCGAGAGCGCGTGGAATGATCATGCGCGCGCGAGGAGAGGTCATGAGCGCGCGCGGGTTATGAATGAGCTCGCGAGTCCCCGTTTCCTCGCGTGTGGATCTGTTATTCTCTCGTGAAAGTCATTTACCGCGTGCGCCAGCATCAGTTGTGCGGTCGGTTCTTATTGACATTGATTTCCTGCCATAGGATGGCTTCGCAGAACGCTTCATGGCAATGCAGAAGACATAACAAGACATGCATCATTTTCTGCCTAAAAGACAAGCTTCTCAGTTGCTTCCAGTTGCCCTAAGACAGTGCCGTCTCAGCAGAACGCCAAGCCAGCGTCAACCACCGTGAGAACAGACCACCCCCAGGGGAATGGAAACTCCACCCCCTGACGGTCCGCATTATTTGGAGCATTTTCGGACAGGCAGAGGTGGATCTCTTTACTTTAGAAGAGAATACACACTGTCCGATATCCTACGAGATCGACACCATTCTCTCTTCTCTACAGGATCTGTTGGACGGCCAGACTCTCTCCGTCTACGCTCAAAGTAAACTCCCTCCAAAGTTGTAGACGCTCCGTCGATGATCGCACGAAGGTGCTTTTCGGATGTTGTCGTTCGTTGATTTGGCCTTTCCGCTCAGTTGTCAGAGGGTTTGATAAAGCGTGTGGTACTCGTGCTTCGAGGCCGCAACCTCCAAGTCAGCTGTTATTTGGTTCCAGTAAGCCTCTCGTTCTTCTTTCATTCCGCATCGGATGTCCTTGTTGAGTTGGCGGTATCGCTCGAAGTCGACCAGCTTCACTCGCTTCCGTTCGTCTACCATACTGAGACACTCATCGGCTGTATTCAGCGAGGGGTGGGATGGCACAGTTCCTTTGCACATTCCATGATGCCGTCTGAAAGCTGTTGTCCTTCGACTGTGACGTCTTCGGATGGAGCCAATGCTGCGAAACGGTTGGATAGTGCTATTTGGAATTCCATCTTATGACCGGGATCCGACAAGTATTTCCAATCTAGCTTGGCTGATGGACGCAATTTGCATTTGGTTCTGTGTAGTCGAAGCTTAATTACAGCACGCACGAGGTAGTGATCCGATCCACAGTCTTGGCCGTGTATTGAACGGACATCCTTGAGTGATGATCAGAAACGAGAGTTGAATTACGCTGGAGGAAGAAATATTTACATGTATATACTGGGTATAGATTTATATATAATTATATATAATTTATATATAATTTCATATAGAATTAATATTTTTACTTAAATATACATGCATGTGTATACATGTATATATGTATATGTGTGCGCACACACACACACAAAATAATTATACACAGTGCACCCACATATATTATGTAAACACAAACTTTTATTTTGGATGTGATTGATCATTTGACAGCACTAATAAATAAATTTTGTTTGTTCGTTTTTGTAAGTTTGTGAGAGCTATTTTTGTTCAATTTGGAGGTATTTCTTTTAGTTATTTATTATTTAGATATTATTTTTCTACAAAAAAAAAATACAGTATATTTTTTTTATATATAGTTCAGTTATGGTATCACATATTTTACCGGCTGAAATATATTTCATTAAATCATTATATAACCTAAGCAGTTATTTGCAAACAAAATACATTATGCATAAGGCAGTATTTTAGCATGATAATCAGTGTCACTCATAAGCTAATCAAAACTGAGTGAAATACAAATGTGTTTAGAGAGTAATAGTATCACATTTAAAAAAGTTTACAGGAGCGTAACGTTACACGAATGTTAGGGATATTGTGAGGCAATCTTTCCTGTAAGATGTCAAAAGCTAGCCAAAATTCAAAATATTGTCTGAAAATTCATTTGAGCTCTATATGATCAGAAAATGATCAGAAAAACGGGATCAATTCGTTCTTCAAAATGCAGCCGTTGGTCATCCGAGGTACAATCTTCCTCTGAGCAAAAGGTGAATTCGTCCTTGCTGTCCAGAATCATCACTGTCCAGTAGCTTGCCATCCTCATAGCAAGATGAACTATCAGTGAATAGCTACTTTTGTATTGGGCATTGATCGGCGGGCGTGTGCGATGCATAGATCACCTATTTTCCATGTGAAAAGCGCTGGGGGCATGGCGGCCTCAGCTAATTAAAGATAATGAAGGGAGAACGAAAACATAGTACCTCTCCTTGGTTTGAAACGGATTACATGAACTGGAAATATTTATTTTTTAAATAAATTACTTAATTTAAAAGAAGAGAATACAAGCTTTAAAAAGGCATATCGCTCATGCCTGTTTGACAATTTACAGTTCTTTCTTCGGACGCGTTTCTGAACGGACTTCCCTGAGAGCGAGAACGCAAAACTCGCTTCATGTTTATTTTTCTTTATTTGAGGAAAAGCAGAACACTTTGTTTTTATTGTGAGAACCCACAAAAAAAAAAAGAAAAAAAAAACTTAACAGGATCGGTAACACTTTACAATAAGGTTCATTAGTTAACATTAGTTAACTACATTCGTTAACATGTACAATATGTGAACAATACTTCTTCAGCATTTATTAATCTTAGTTAATAATGTTAATGCTAATGTTAACTAATGAACCTTATTGTAAAGTGTTACCACAGGATCTAATGATGTACAACACTTATATGTAAGATCAAAATCAACAGAGTATTTTGAGTCGACCCCAGAGGGTTAACATCAAAACCTAGTGTTTTTGTACAATTAATAAAATAAACAGGGTGCGCTTTCAGCTCACTCTGTCTCCGCAAAAATCTTTCTTAAAAGCGTCCGAAAAATGAACTGTAACTCAGTAAATACTTGTCACAGAGAAAGATTTCTCTTTATGAAGCTGAAATTCTCTTCTTTTAAATGAAGTAATTTATATAAAAAAGCAACTATTCTCAGTTGATGCAATCTGTATGAAAAGAGAGAGATGTCAGTCTTTTTCCTTTCACCTAATTATAGCATATGACGTTTTAATGTGACCCGTCCACTGAGAGCGCGCGCTATTCAAACGCTAATGTTGAGGCAAGCCATGAAAACGCCCACATCAGCTGAATAAAACATGCAGTTTAACACAAATCTAACCTTTACCTTGTCTTGCTGTGCTGTGAGGAATAATATTGTCATAATTATCCTGGAAAAGTTCCCTCAGTTACCTGTTTCATTTCGAGGAGCACACGGATGCAGCTGATGTAATAATTTATTCTTAAGTGCTTTGTTCTAATCGCATTATTGAATAGTGTCTGTAAACTGCACAAAGACTGTATTAAAAATTAAACATTCACTCTCGTTCCTACACAGTGGTGGAAAGAGTACTGAAAAAACATACTCAAGTAAAAGTACCATTACATTCCAAAAAATGTAGTGTGAGTAGAGTAAAAAGTACTTGTCCAAAAAACTACTTGAGTAAGAGTAAAAAGTAGCTTATTTAAAAGTACTCAAGAGTAGTGAGTAGTGAGTACTGAGGTGCGGATTCTAACCCTTATAATAAACACTGTGCACTACAATTTATAAATTAAAAAAGTGCACATACTGGAATTCACATTATATTTTGTTCTTTGTAAGAAAGATTGAAGGATATCTATCATCCATCTTTTTAAAATGCATCAAATCAGTACACTCATCACCATTTAAATCATATTATTTGGGGGGGAAAGCATTTAAAATTAGGCGAAAAGCCACTGGGCCTGAGCATGCTATTGTTGCACATAAATAGGGCTGCAACTAACGATTATTTTGATAATCGATTAATCGGACGATTATTTTTTCGATTAATCGATTAATCGGATAAAAAATTTATTTCATTTTTTTGTTTATTATAACTAAATAAAACCCTAAAACCCTAAAAACCACACTCTTTTGTGTGTTAAACAATCTTCTTAATACAGACAACTTCATTATATAGAAAAACAACAAATAAAAAAAAAATATATGACTATATAACCTATGACAAAAATGCTATTGTAAACTAGATTAGTGGATAACTCAGAAAAACTTAGCCTAGAAAAATCACAAGTGCACAATAATTTTATAAAATCTGAACATTTAGTGAAAAAAACATTACTTAGTGGGGAAAAAATAAGAGACAATAAGTGTAGCACTATCTCTGGTAAAACGTTACACATTGCTCTTTGTATTGTTATACATTCATGAAAAACATCGTAAAAATCAGATGCACAGCTGTTTAGTGAGGAAGCAATATTGACTGTGTATTATACAGTATCTTTGCAATAGTTTATTCAGCCTTTTCTTTTAACAGTTTTAAATTTCATTTAGGCTACTGTGCACGTGAAGAACAATTATACTGCGCCGACTCTACTATAGTGTTGTGATCTAACAGACACTCAGTAGAAAGTGATTAAGTTACAGCAATAAAAGTCTAGCAAGATAGTCATTATATTACGAAACCATAGACCTTTATATACGGATCAATTATAATAATAACATTGAATCATCTTGGAAAGAGTTTCATCATGTTAACTGCTGTAACGCGACGCGCTGTTTGAACACCGAATAGAGAATGACTGACAGCCGCAGTGGAGGGAAAAGCTTACGTTAACTTGAATTTAATGACTTAAATATACATTTCTATCTCACATTATACTACAGTATGGCTTCATAAAGTATACACGATTAACGCAGGTCACCTATTTTGGTTTCAAAACGGCGAATTTGCCGAAAGGTGAATGATTTTCGTGTATGCTGCATATTGATAGCGGTTTCCTGATGCCCGCAAATTAGTTCAAACTCACGGAATCAAGAGTGCGCATGCGAGACAGAAGATAATGTGCTCCAAACCGTCCGTGTTGCGCACAGACCGGCGAGGGAGAGAGACTGCGTGTGTGCCTCATGAAGCGCACGTAAGAAGCGCATGTAGCATGTAAACAATCCCCGTGACGTAATCAGACCAACTAATCGATAATGACATTCGTTGACAACGATTTTCATAATCGATTATAATCGATTTTATCGATTAGTTGTTGCAGCCCTACACATAAAATATCAATATTCATAACTGTGCAAAGAATTCAAAAACCTTTAGAAACTCATGATAGTTCAGCATCACACACCAAGAGATGGGTTAAATAAAAAAAATAAATAAATACCCATTTCTCTCCAAAACGGTACCAATGTTAGTGTTTTGATAAATGAGAATCACTAATATTACCATATTACCTCAACTAATGCACTGAAAAAGGCTAAGATAGTGAGCTAACACTAATTACACACTTTTATTCCATGCTATTAAATATGTTACAATTTAAACGTAAATGCATTGTTCTAGAAGGGTGGCATCATCCCTTACATTTAACACGGCTACATTTACACACATTGTAATGCTGATAATGTAAGGAAAATTGTGCATTAAATAAGCTAGGGAAGTTATATCCAGGAAACTTTTACAAAAGAAACAAACACACTTTGTCTCTGAAGTCTCAGCGAAGCTAAACAGCAGCACACACACAAAAAAAAGTTCAACATGAAAAATGTTTTTGCTCAAGTGCACTTGCCAAATGAAGACGGGTCATATAATGGATCAATCAAAAAACGCTGTTTATTAACGAGCTGTGCTAATTTCTTATTAAGTAATGCAGTTCAAGTTAACGGCATGTGCACTGATTCTGAATCTGTCGGCATGGCGAGCGCGAGAAGCGGCAGTGCATAGAGGTTGACGCGCGTCTCTCTATAATGTGATTGTGAAGTAAATGGGAGCGGGAATTCACCGCATTATGAACTCGTCTCGCAATTCCCCCAACCTCAGACCAAATGTTAGGCCATGTAGACAGGCCAGCCTTTATAAACATCATTGTGTTGGTCTTAATGATCACTCATTCACTTTGTGTTTCTTTAGTTATTTACGGTACGTTAACGCCATCTAGCGGATACTGTTGGTAATGGCAGGTTTGGGGTATTGTTATCATGTCGTATTCTCGTTTGTAATCTCGTTTGGAACGAGATTAGCGTTAAGTTAATAGACGACGTTTACAGAGCAAGTTGTACTCCCGTGTTGTATAAATTCTACAGTCATGCAAGTTGTATAAGTGTCTTCAAACCCTGCTCAGTTGTGTTCCCATCGAGGGCAATGCCGGTGAGTAGCACTGTGTGTAATATAAGATGTTTACATTAATCGTTTTCTTAAGCTGTGTAAAAGAAAATTAATGTGTTGCCATGAAGTGTCTAGATTGCTCTGTTTCTCGTGAAATGGCGGCTCATGCTTAGTAGAAAAGCATGTATATTTTGCATGTGGTTTTAGAAATGATTGAAGGAGGCAATTTGAGTTAATAGATACTTTATTTGTGTTTACAGTTTTACAGCTTGTTTTTGCACTGCTCTGTGTAAAATAAAGGAGAGGAGAAAAAGGACCTCAAGATAAAGCATCATCTCATTTCTTTGTTCACCTCACCTGGCTGTTTATACTTTACTGTAAACAGCGTGCCACTGCAGAGAGATATAAAACAAGAAAGATATAATACTCCGCCCAGCCTACACAGCCACCCGCTTCCACCTGCACGTCCTCCAACGCAGCCAGCCATAAGACCTACAGTACAACGTCCAGCAACATCGCCTGCAAAGCTATCGACACACCCACCAGCAGAGTCCCGGAGACCAAAACCAGCCCAAAGACGGCTGTCGCCACTGTCACAGATACCACTACAGCCACAACAGCCATCCATGTTACCTGCTAGTATGTATTACAGTCCACACCAAGCCAGCAACCAAGCATGGCTGAGAGGAAAAGACCATGGGCTATCTAGTCCTGCTCCACACCCTACCTCGCCATGTCACACGTCTGCTCAAGATGGACACAGCTCCCCTACTGCTGACCTGGCGAAGTTAATCGCTAGAAACCAGATCGTCTCCACAGGGCTGATGAAGTTCGACGATAAGGCAGAGAATTACTGGGCGTGGAAAACTTCATTCTGCAATGTCATAGACAGTATAGGCTTGTCAGTAGCAGAAGAGACCGACCTTCTGATTAAATGGCTCGGCAAAGAGTCGTCCGAACAAGCACGAAGACTCAGAGCAGCCTACGTCAGAGACCCCCAGGGTGGCCTCCGAGCTATCTGGCAACGCATTGAAGAGTGCTATGGTACCCCCGAAGCTATTGAAGGGGCGCTATTTGCCAGACTGGAAAGCTTCCCGAGAATCTCCAACAAAGAGCCAGCCAAGCTACGTGACTTAGCCGACTTGCTACAAGAACTGTACGCAGCAAAACAAGATGGATTCCTTCCAGGACTAACTTACCTTGACACTGCTAGAGGAATAGCCCCAATCATAGAAAAGCTCCCATATAATCTACAGGAGAAGTGGATGTCCTATGGCTCTCAGATAAAGCAACAGCATCAGATTTCCTTTCCCCCATTCTGCGTATTCGTCGACTTCATCCAGAACCAAGCTAAAGCAAGAAATGATCCCAGTTTCAGAGTCACTATGCCACATATGCCTGCCACAAATAGAGACAAACCCAAAGGCATCCCGAGTAGAATCAACCAGTCGGTCGCAGTTCACAAGACTCAAGTCGCAGAGTACAGCCAGAAAAGTGAGCCTGAAGCCAACTCTCTGGATCTCACCAAGCAATGCCCAATCCACAAAAAGCCCCATTCATTAGGAGCATGTAGGAGCTTTAGAGACAAGTTGCTAGCTGACCGTAAACAATATCTCAAAGACAATTCAATCTGCTACCGCTGTTGTGCTTCAACCACACATGTTGCAAAGAACTGCGACAAAACCATATCATGTGCAGAATGCCAGAGCATCAAACACGTCGAAGCTCTCCATCCAGGTCCATCACCATGGAAAGCTAATCCACCCCCGTCTACGTTAGAGAACGGCAGGGAGGGCAGTGAGAATCAGCAGCCTCCAGAGACGGTCTCCTCCAAGTGCACTGAGGTATGCGGTGATGGTATGAGTGCTAGAGGTTGCTCCAAAATATTCTTTGATCAGTGTCTATCCTCAAGGCCAGAGAGAAGCAACAACTAGAATGTACGCTATCATTGATGATCAAAGTAATAAATCCCTTGCACGTACAGAATTCTTTGAGATATTCAGCGACAATAGCACTCCATCTTCGTACACACTCAAGACGTGTGCGGGCAGCATAGAGACTTCTGGAAGGAGAGCTTGTGGCTACATGCTGGAGTCACTGGATGGAAAGACTTGCGTCCCTCTTCCCGTCCTCATTGAATGCAATGAACTCCCGGACAACAGGTCTGAAATCCCAACTCCCAGTGCAGTTGTACACCACCCTCATCTGAGATGTTTAGCCAGTGAGATTCCTCCATTAGACTCCAGTGCCCAGATACTGCTGTTGCTAGGGAGAGACATTCTGAGTATACACAAGATCAGAAAACAGATCAACGGCCCCGACAATGCCCCATTCGCTCAAAAGCTAGACCTAGGTTGGGTAGTAATCGGCGATGTTTGCCTTGGCACAGCACACCGCCCCTCCTCAGTAACTTCCCTCAAAACATGCATCTTGGGAGATGGCCGCCCCAGCTACCTCACACCCTGCTCCAGCCACCTGCGTGTGAAAGACCCTCCACACAGCCACTCAGCCCTTCATGATCCTCTATATCAGCAAGCTGCCATTCACTCTGCTTCTCTGCTGCACGGGGACAACCTGAAGTCCTCCATCTTCCACTGCACAGACAAAGATCACCAACCTGCTCCGTCCATTGATGATCTCAACTTCCTGAGGATCATGGATACTGAGGTATGTCAAGATAACACTCAAAACTGGGTCGCACCCCTACCTTTTCGAACCAAGAGAGAGCGCCTGCCAAACAACAGAGACTATGCTATGAAAAGACTCAAGTCAGTCTGCCACACACTAGATAAGAAACCTGCCATGAAAGAACATTACATGCAGTTCATGCAAAAGATGATAGACAGTCAACATGCAGAGATTGCCCCCGTCCTCCAAGAAGGACAAGAAAGCTGGTACTTACCATCCTTTGGCATCTACCATCCCAAAAAACCCGAACAGATTCGTATAGTGTTCGATTCTAGTGCTCAGTTTGAAGGGGTTTCACTGAACAGTGTCCTGCTTAAAGGCCCAGATCAGAACAATGACCTGTTAGGCGTCCTCATCAGGTTTAGAAAAGAGAAAATTGCTGTGACTGCCGATATTCAACACATGTTTTACTGTTTTGTAGTCAAGGAGGAGCACAGAGACTACCTAAGATTTCTATGGTTCCGCGACAACAGGTGGGGCAGTGACGTGGTAGACTACAGAATGCGTGTGCATGTGTTTGGCAACACACCGTCTCCCGCTGTGGCAATCTACTGCCTCAGGAGAGCAGCGAAAGAAGCAGAATCTGAATTCGGCTCTGATGTCAGAGCGTTCATCGAGAGGGACTTTTATGTTGACGATGCTCTAAAGTCGTTTGCAACAGAGTCTGAGGCCATCAGCTTGGTGAAGAGGGCACAGGAGATGCTCTCCCACAACAACCTCCGTTTGCACAAGATTACGTCAAACAGTGCAGCTGTTGTGGCCGAATTCTCCCCTGAAGACCTTGCCAACAGCATTAAAGACCTGAACTTTGCCACAGATAACGTCCCTGTACAGCGTAGCCTGGGTATCAGCTGGAACATAGTCACAGACACATTCACCTTTCAAGTGCAGCAAGACGACAAACCTTTCACACGCAGAGGGGTGCTCTCAACCATAAACAGTATCTTCGATCCGCTCGGATTTCTCTCACCTGTCACTATACAGGGGAGATCGTTGCTGAGAGAGCTGACCATAGAAAACGGTGAGTGGGACGCGCCATTACCTGGACACCTCCAAGCAGAGTGGGTGAGATGGAAGTCTTCCCTCCAATGCCTCCAAGACATACAGATCCCCCGCTGCTACACATCTCTTTCCACCTCTGCAGCAAGCACAAGGGAGTTGTGTGTGTTTGCAGATGCCTCAACCAAAGCAATCGCAGCAGTGGCCTACTTGAAGGTGACCGATGAACATGGACGCTCCGAAGTCGGATTCGTGCTTGGCAAAGCAAAGCTGGCACCAGTGAAGGAGACTACAATCCCCAGACTCGAACTCTGTGCTGCAGTCCTTGCGGTTGAGATAGCTGAGATTGTTGTGAGTAGCATGGACTCACACATGAATTCTGTCACTTTCTATTCTGACAGCAAAGTTGTGTTAGGTTATATTAACAATGAACAGAGGAGATTTTATGTTTATGTGAGCAACAGGGTCCAACGCATCCGACAAGCAACGTCACCCCAACAGTGGAAGTATGTCCCTTCAGAGCTCAACCCGGCTGATCATGGCTCCAGATCCGTTGCTGCTGCATCATTGGGAGACATCAACTGGCTGACCGGACCCGCCTTCTTGTCTGATAAGCCTCCAGCTGAGAATCAGTCACTGTTTGATCTAGTTGACCCAGAATTAGACTCTGAGATCAGACCTCAGGTCGCAACGCTAGCCACTGAAATCACACAGCCCAGCTTAGGAACTGAACGCTTCGAGCGCTTCTCAAAGTGGACTTCTGTGCTAAGAGCTCTTGCGGTCTTGATTCACATGGCTCAGTGTTTCAGACAAACTGACAAAGACAACACATGCAGAGGGTGGCATACCTGTAAGAAAGCAATCACGGCAGAGAACCTGGAAAAAGCAAAGAAACTGCTGATCAAGAACATGCAGCAAGAAAGATATCCTATTGAATGTAGGAACATTCAGAGTAAGGTAGACATTCCAAAACAGAGCAGCATTGCAAAGTTGCGTCCAGTGGTTGACAGTTTTGGACTTCTCAGAGTGGGCGGACGCATCACTCAATCTGGCCTTGAGATAAACCGCACCAACCCCCTCATCATCCCAGTTCGGCACCATTTAACGACTCTCCTTGTGCGCCACCATCACGAGCAGGTAAAACACCAGGGCAGACACTTCACTGAGGGGGCCATAAGGGACGCTGGACTGTGGCTGGTAGGTGGAAAGAGATGTATCAGAAGCACTCTGTCCCAATGTGTCACCTGTAGAAGACTGCGTGGCAAGCAAGAGCATCAGCTAATGGCAGATCTGCCTGCAGACCGGCTGCAAGCTGCCCCACCGTTCACGTACGTCGGCTTGGACGTGTTTGGCCCATGGGAGGTCATCAGCCGTCGGACGAGAGGTGGACAAGCAAACAGCAAAAGGTGGGCAGTAATGTTCACCTGTCTGTGTGTGCGTGCTGTACACATTGAAGTGATAGAGACACTGAGTGCATCTAGTTTTATAAATGCTCTACGGAGATTTTTCAGCATCAGAGGCCCTGCCGCACAGATTAGGTCTGACAGAGGCACGAACTTTACTGGTGCATCAAAAGAATTGAATCTAGAGGATGACGCAGACATGCAACGTTATCTACAAGACCAACAATGCACGTGGATTTTCAACCCCCCACATGCCTCGCATATGGGAGGGGCCTGGGAGCGACTTATCGGGGTGGCCCGTCGCATCCTAGACTCCATGTTCCTGCAGCAACGCTTCTCTTCATTGACGCACGAGGTCCTCGTCACACTCATGGCAGAGGTTTGTGCAATCATGAATTCGAGGCCCCTGCTGCCTGTGTCCACTGACCCTGAGAACCCTCTCATACTCACTCCCTCCATGCTTCTGACACAAAAGACGGGAGCTCCGTTGTTGCTTCCGCCTGACTTTGGCAAAGCAGAGATCATCCGTCACCAATGGAAGCTGGTACAACATCTCGCAGAGACATTTTGGCACAAATGGCAACGTGAATATCTGAGCACTCTGCAAAATCGTGCCAAGTGGCAGGACAAAAGGCCTAACTTGCAGGAAGGAGACGTCATCTTGATGAAAGACAATGCCGTGCCAAGGAACCACTGGCCAATGGCAGTGGTCATCAAAACTTTTCCCAGCAGAGATAATGTTGTCAGGACTGTAGATGTCAGAGTGATTCGCCACGGCATTCCTAAAGTGTTTAAAAGACCAGTAACGGAACTTGTCTTACTTTTCTCCCCTAAACAAGATGTTACTTGTGTTTAGGTTAAATGTGTGCATTTAAATGGTATTAGATGTGGTATCCTTAAGATACCAGGCAGGGAGTGTGTTGGTCTTAATGATCACTCATTCACTTTGTGTTTCTTTAGTTATTTACGGTACGTTAACGCCATCTAGCGGATACTGTTGGTAATGGCAGGTTTGGGGTATTGTTATCATGTCGTATTCTCGTTTGTAATCTCGTTTGGAACGAGATTAGCGTTAAGTTAATAGACGACGTTTACAGAGCAAGTTGTACTCCCGTGTTGTATAAATTCTACAGTCATGCAAGTTGTATAAGTGTCTTCAAACCCTGCTCAGTTGTGTTCCCATCGAGGGCAATGCCGGTGAGTAGCACTGTGTGTAATATAAGATGTTTACATTAATCGTTTTCTTAAGCTGTGTAAAAGAAAATTAATGTGTTGCCATGAAGTGTCTAGATTGCTCTGTTTCTCGTGAAATGGCGGCTCATGCTTAGTAGAAAAGCATGTATATTTTGCATGTGGTTTTAGAAATGATTGAAGGAGGCAATTTGAGTTAATAGATACTTTATTTGTGTTTACAGTTTTACAGCTTGTTTTTGCACTGCTCTGTGTAAAATAAAGGAGAGGAGAAAAAGGACCTCAAGATAAAGCATCATCTCATTTCTTTGTTCACCTCACCTGGCTGTTTATACGCACTGGATAGCTAGATACGCATACGTTTAGTGAGACCAGTACAATCATATTAAGCAGAAATGTGAAATTTACCTTAGCATATTAGAGGAAGACGCTGTCGCTGATATCTGGATTGAATTGATGCGTGATAAATGCACTTCCACAGCAGTCACGAGTAACAACAGGAATAGGCGGTTAAAGTTTTCTATGCTTAATTTGAATTGATGACATGACAGTCACGAGACCGATTACTCGATCCAATCACGTTGATGGATAAAAATAAAATTAAAACAAGTAACGAGTAACGACCACAAACAGAAGGAAAATAGCGGAGAAAAAGTACCGATACATCACTTAAAATGTACTCAAGTAAAAGTAAAATTACACAATTTTAAACTTACTCAAAAAAGTACAATTTCTGAAAAAAACTACTTAATTACAGTAACGTGAGTATTTGTAATTCGTTACTTTACACCCCTGTTCCTACATTAGTAAGACTATATACAGTAGACTACTGAGATTTGTTCTATACTGATCTGTATAACCAAAAAGACTGTTTAAATATGAATCGGGTGTGTGAAGAAACGAACGAACGCACAGATGCATAGCCTACTGTTACAAGACTAAATAGATTATATAAAGTTTTTACTATAAAATAGACTTCAAATAAGCTTTAGTTAGACCAGCGGTTCCCAAACCTTGTTTCTTGCGCACCCCCTGCTGTGTCCCAACTGGGTTGGCGCACCCCCAGTCCCCACTTAAAAAAAACCCAAACAAACAAAAAGGAAAACAAACAAACGCAACAAAGCTTTGTTTTATCGCCATATAAAGACTCATTTTTTACCATGCTCAAATAACCAGAACATGCATGACAACAACATCAACAAAGTTTAAATATGCCACACAGCTACGCACAAGCTTCTCTTTCACACGCAAGTTATTATTCGAACTGACCTCCAACGTGAGTTTTTCAAGGCGACTGTTATTTAGAACATCTCATTTTAATGTTTCCATGGTGACGCGCCATTGCTTGTCACGGGAAACAGTGCTGAATCTGCTTTTGTCATTTGTCCTTTTTTTTTTATCAAAGATGTTCACAAATGTATTAGCTAGAACATGAAACAATGATATTCCGATAGTCAAATATGTGTAAGTGGAAGAGTGTTGTTGTTTTTAGACGCCTTCACAACGAGTTGAGCTGTATGCGCGATGGGCAGTTCAGAGAATTGGATCTATTGGATTTTACAACACGTCAGTTTCTCCATTTCTCACGAAATACATGAAAGTAAGAGGCCGGTGAACTGGGAGAAGAATAGAGTAAAATGTGAAGCTACCTACAAAATGTGTATCTGAAAAGATAAAACGTGTCGTCTTAATAATGAAAAGCATTATTATTGCCGCTTCCATAGATATTAGCAAAATCAAAATCATTGTTTTGCTAGTGTATTTAAATGTCTGAAACTTAAAATAAACATGTGGTTGAAAACACTCAATAGTTGTGATATGACAGCACTGGCTGAATTTAGAAGTTGAAAACGTATATATATATAACGTATTGAGAGTAGGGCTGTCGCGATAACCGCAATATTGTAGTACCGCGCTTCTGACAAGTCAACCGCAGAGGATTGCTCGTAACCGCAGCAACCGCGACATTCACCTTTTTTTTTATAAGGCTATACCATTCTTGTTTTGAACTTCATGCATATGTATTGAATGTTAAACAAGTTCATTATGATAACAACAACACAGAGGCTACAGAGGCTTCACGCATACAGTGAATGACCAGCCCGTTCTCATCCTTTAGCGTCACATAGAACGCTATATGACAAAACGGCGCTATACTACGCACATGGCACCCTTTATCGTTAATATTCACGCGAACCCAAGTTGTCATAAATCCTTTAGCGTAATATGAGACTACCCTAACCCTACCCCACACCTAAACCTAACCATCACAGCACGTGTTATATTAACGATAACGGGTGCCATGTGCGTAGTATAGCGCCGTTTTGTCATATAGCGTTCTATATGACGTTAAAGGATGAGAATGCGTTGGAATGACAGAGATCGGAAGAGTGCGTGCGATTACCTGCGTCTGTCTTTGAAGTCGTGAAAAAATTGCTGTGTCAAAGGAGAGCGAAATATTTGTCTTATCATCATTTTAACCTTCATTTCACGGGTATTTCGAGACACCCCTCGCTGCAGCCTGTAGCACGATGACGTAGCTGGATGGTCAAATACGTAGTGGATGGATGTGTGTTTTGGTGACGTCATTTACGCATGCGCAGTGCCGATCTCTGATTATAATTCGAATGCATTGGTTTTAAGAAATATGTAAGCTCAATATTGTACTGAGATGATGTTCAAACTCTGTAGTATAATACTGTTAAATAATTATAAGTAATTATTGATGAATAAGTAAGGAAAATGCTAAAATAATAACAGCATGGGGAAAATAAATCTTGTAACTCGCATTTATGTTATACATTCAGAATTGCGAGAAAAAAGGTCAGAATTCTGACTTTATCACACAATTGCGACTTTATTTCACGCAATTCTGTCTTTATAACAAGCGATTGAGGCTTTATTTCACCTATTCTGTCCTTATAACATGCGATCGAGGCTTTCTTTCACCTAATTCTTTCTCTATAACATGCGATTAAGGCTTTATTTGACCTAATTCTGTCTTTATAACATGCGATTGAGGCTTTATTTCACCTAATTCTGTCTTTATAAGATGCGATTGAGGCTTTATTTCACGCAATTATGTCTTTATAACATGCGATTGAGGCTTATTTCAAGCAATTATGTCTTTATAGGCCTAACATGCGATTGAGGCTTTATTTCAAGCAATTATGTCTTTATAACATGCGATTGAGGCTTTATTTCACGCAATTCTGACTTTATATCTCACAATTCTGAGAAATAATGTCTGCGAAAAGTAGCCTATACTCGCAATTGTAAGGAAAAAGTCGCAATTATTATTTTAAAAAAAAGTTTTATTCTGAAAGCTCTGAAAATAAGAGCTCGCTCGTGACCATATTTAAATGTATTCTTGGAAGATCAACGATTGTTCACCAACTCTCTAACTAGGCCTATGAATTCTTAATGTGCATGTGCCATCAGCGTTTATCACAGGATCGCGTTTAAAGTCTGTTTAGAGAGAACGGTGTCATCCCCTAATTTAATAAATGATCATTTCGACAGAATCAAAACTAACTAGCTGTAAAATTACATTATTCATGAACCGCTATAAAGCAAAAATAATCTGTTACATTAAATTAAAGCTGCTTTGAAACAATCTAAATTGTTAAAAGCGATATATAAATCAAGATGACTTGACTTGACTAGTGCGCATGCGCGCGTTACAGGGTCCAACACGTATTGGACCGTCCAGCTACGTCATCGTGCTACAGACTGCAGCGAGGACCTCTTGGGTATTTCCCACAAATGCGCGTCAGCAGCAGCGCTGGGGTGCGTTTCCCGTACAACGACGTAGTTCGCTGCTTCACTACCATAGTACGATGCATCGTTGGAGAAATCAACTAGCTAGTCACGACTGTTTCCCGAAACCCAATGATCGTTCAACCACGTTGGTTTCGCACGTGGTGGAGTAATAACTACTTTTAATGAAACTGTTTGAGATCCAATTAACGCTAGATTTGTTTTATATAAATTACAAACATGTCATCTGAGGACTATTTCTAATTGTTCTCAGTTATTTTGCTTTATCACCAGACTCAATATTTGGCTCGTTCTTACATAGTAGAGCACGTTCGCACATGCACACTCTTCAAACACGTTACTTTTAAATCTTTTGACAAACTAAAAGGCGTAAATTACATTTGTGTGTATTCTAAATAAAAGGCACCGGTTGTACTGAATGTCAGCTTGCTTATTTTGCTCAAGATAAAGATTTATTACGTCCAAATGTGATGCAATATAGAAACTATGCCTCCAACCACAGGTCGAGAGCTTTGCGACGCTGTTTGCGAATGTTTGTTGGAACGATTGTTTCGGGAAACACCGACTCGTTGAAGTATGCTGATAACGACAAAACTTGCGACCATAGTTGGCTAACGATACTTTCGGGAAACGCACCCGCAGTAAATGGGCCCGCGGGGAAATAAAATCACAGAGTCACGCATTGAATCAATGACATATTGGTCTCTAATAAGTTAAGCATTAGCTTCAGCGTTACCCATGTGAGCCTTGAAAAGTGGAACTCAGAGTTAAAAATAACTAACATCTTATTTCACTTGTTCATTGAACGAACGGTTTAATGACTCACTCAAAGTCCGTTGTCATAACAATGTGCGCGCTGAGTGAAAGCCGTTCAATTGCGCATATAGATGCTCTTTAGTTTTGGTTATTGGTTTAATGTCCTCGTTTTTGTCCACATCGTAAACTTTATTTATATAGCAACAAATACATTTAAATTAAATAAATAAATGGCGGTAATACCGCATATCGCGCTATTGAGCCACTCAACATTACCGCAAAGGAAATTCCATTACCGCCACAGCCCTAATTGAGAGTGAGGAGTCATGTGCCGATTTGGGCGGGGTCTGAGCCGGTCGGCCATTTTGGGAGGATACACTATCGGTTGCCAGGGGCAAGGCCTTCAGATCTACACAGAGGCGCGACTAAATATGCCAGAAATAGCGAGAGAGAGAGAGACTGCACTGCACAGTATTTGTTTACATTTTAGCGATACACGGCAGTGTCTTTGGAAGATATGGAGAAGGAAAAGAAATGAAAGTGGTTCTATAACAATGCTAGCCAGCTTTATTTAGAGAAACTGCTTGTGGATAAACTGACTGCAGCAACAGCATAAGCAAAAGTGAGCAAAGCATGATTTCAAAAGCAATACATTTCAGCACAGTTCGCCTTTTATTTAACACAGACAAATGAAATAAATACTCTGTTATTCAACTAGAGTTGTTTAATTTGTTTTAGATATATCTGTACCGCGAAATGTTTTAAAAAGACACTTTTTTAATGATGTACGATTCGCATTGACAGGGGAATGTCCTATCTGTCCGCTTGACGTTGCATGGCAGGTGCAAACGCACGTATCTGATTCAAATCAGATTTATTTCCACATATGAATGAAGCCTGAAACATCAAGTTTGACTGAATTCTCGCAGTTTAACGTTGCAGGTTTGGGGGTTTCTCTTGCACCCAGCCACAGAAGAATTGTTCATAAGCTTCTAATGACTTAAACTTAGCTTCTGAACTTGCATTGTGTAGCAGTAACGTTAAGCACTGTTACCATAAACCAGGTGCTTGATTATGTCAGGGTGTGTGAAAGGTGGTAGTGCTTCAGGTTTTTCGTCCATTCTGTAGCAGGTCGTACGGGTCCTACTGTATGTTGATATCAAGTAGTTTCTCTAAATAACGCTGCTTAGTGTTGTTATGTAGTCTCTCCCGATAGAGACCCTCTCCTTTTGCTTCATTTATTCCCAAGAAAGTGTGCCATATCGCAAAAATGCAAATAAATATCAAGCTGCACTCCTTCTCTGTCACTATTTCTCTCAGTCTCACGGTCGAAGTAACCATGACAACGGATAGCGTGTCCTCCCAAAATGGCGGATCCCTCCCACAATGCACCGCGGAGTTATACGCGTGACGTCACCTCCTCATTCTCAATATAGCGGCTGCAGTGCAGAGCAGTGTGTAGAAGACGACAGCAGCTGTCTTCTATGCTCTATCAAAAACTGATAAATTTTAGTTTTTTTTTAAATTTATAATATAAACGATTTCAAAGGAAATGTTTACAGTTCATGTGTTTTTTTTGTATGGAAAAATCCCACCTAAAAAAACAGACTGCCATTACATTTTTCCTCTCGCGCACCACAGTTTGGGAATCCCTGAGTTATACAGTTCCTGCTCATATGTTAAATATATAGTATGTCTTGTCAAAAATAAACTAATCAACTGTTATCCAATGCAAGCTAATGCAATGCACATATCAAAATAATGAATCCTTAAAGCTACACTGTGTGATTTTTAACCCCATCTAGCGGTGAAAAAGTATATGACCATCCAGCGAATATTAGTTTCTGTTCCTCTCAATTCCGATTTCGTTTTAACTCCTATGGTGGCCAATGTAGTCCAACATTAACATGGCTTCCAGTTCGACCTCGTCTATGAGTGTTCCTTCAAGTGATGAGGTTATTTTAGAAAACTATTATAATTAGCAGTAATTTAACTTGTCAGCTAACACATAGGTTATGACATCTATGTAAAAATGAATAATAGTTTTTGGTCATTCTTCAACTGGGGTGGCAAATGAGAGGCAGAAATTGTAAAAATGCTCATTTGTTTTCTTTTAATAAAATGTATTGCTATGCATTTAAAATTAGTTTAATATTCTATATCAATTAAAATTGAAGCTTAATAACATTTATTTATTCTAAATAAACAGGCATATGCAAATTTAGGTAATAATAAATAAATAAATTACTTTAAGGACTCTGTTTCATTGATAATTTAAATATAATTTTTTGAAATAAATGTTAAATTGTTCATCTTGTCCCCTATTTTTGCCAAAGAAGAGTTGTTTCTTTTTTTATTGTATATACATAAAAAAGGCAAAAATGGTCTGTGCTACCTTTATAGTCTTTCTTCTAAAATATTAAAACCATTTTACAGTCTAAAAACATTAAATTATAAGATTAAGGCTCCGAAGGAAAGAAATGTCGGATACATGTGAATTAACACCACAGACATATTGCATAAAAGGTTTAACAATTAAAAGTTCATTGAGCAAAATAATGAAATTAATTAGGCTTGGGCGGTATTACGGTAATATCGTATACCGCGGGATCTAAAAATAGCAACGGTATCAGTTTCAATATCGTCATACCGTCAGAAAAAAAACAAACAAACAATGCACTTAAATCCTATAAATGCAATGTTTTAAATACAATTTATTTAATGGCTAAGATGCTTATATCTGGTTCTCATGACGTGACAGTGTGGTGACGAGAGAGTGGGGGAGAGAGGGCAAAGATTGCAAGTTGCGCACCGAGTGACTTGGTCTCGAAGAAGAACACGACTTCTGCAGTTTGGCAGGGATGGGCATTTCAAGCAAAAATAATATTTAAAGATTGCCTAGTCTACAGCGGGCCGGACCGTGTAACGCTTAAAAATAAGCTAGGTTTGAAAAAAAAACGTATTCCTTTCATATTTTTTTAATAATATGATGTTTTTCTATGTATTATGATTTTATGAAAAGGGAACTTCATGAGATGAATAAGATAAGATCATAAAATGCTAAAAGAAATCTAAAAGAAATTGGCTGCTCTCTGCTTATGTTTAGGCTAATTCATATGAAGTGTGCATTACTCTTTATTCGCGTTTACTACTGCGAAGATGCCAGTTTGCATCCTCAATGCAATCTTTATCTTTGCAGCAACTGACAGAAAACACGTTGGGTCAGTCAGACATGATTATGACCACTTATTACGTTTTGTTTTGTACAAATCCTTTCTTTAAAACGAATTTCGTTTTGAATAAATTGCATCTTCATTTTTTTTCATCAATGAATTGCGTGGATTAATAAATAAAAAGCAACGATAGTAATCAGGACACGCGCCGACGCGTGACTGGAGCGCGATTCATACATGAACTGAAACTCGGCATATAAGATACATGTCTTAATGATCTGAGAAGTGTAAAGTGTATATATATAGTAAGCTTGAAATGTCTATACTTTTAAACAAAACAATTACAAGCTAAAAGAAATGGGCTGCTCTCTGCAATAGGCTTATTCATATGAAGTGTGCATTAGGCTACTCTTTATTCGTGTTCACTACCGTGAAGATGCCAGTTTGCATCGTCAATGCAATCTTTATCTTTGCAGAAACTGACATAGAAAACACTAGTTTATTAATAAATAATTTTATCTCGGCTCCACTCGGCTCGCGTCGAGAGCTCGTGGCGCGTGATCTTCAGAAATGCGCTCCCCTCTCTAGAGGAAAAATCACCACTCTGCTCACATTCTCTGGTGTGAGACAATGTGTATCTCCTGTTTTCTAATAGTTGATTGACAGCTTTTAGATGCATTATTGGAACCGACACTCTCTGGTTGAACGTGTCATCATGTGTGATGCCGTCTGAGCCTTATATCGTAATTTTTAATTAGTCACGCGGTAATACCGTATACCGCGGTAAAATAGGGAGGAGGTTTGACGGTATGAAAATTTGGATACCGCCCATGCCTAAAATTAATCATGAGTAGGATTATGATATGATTACGGATGTCCTGTGTATTGTATTAAAAATACAACATTATTGGTACATTGTCTGTGGAGTTACTATAGATTCCGTGGTGTTAACAGGAAAGACAGTAACACCACAGACAGTAACACCACGGACAAATTAGCCTAAATCCAGACTTTTCTAAAATGGAGGCTGCCATCATGATGATTTCAAGATCAGAGGACATTCTAGAAATATTAGTAAGTATGCATTTATAAAAAATGTTATTGAAATATGTAAAATCTGCAAGTTATCAACATAACACCACAGACACTATAAAGTGTGACACATGAAATTGTCAGGAATTTAGCTAACTTTAAGAAAATTAATAAGAAAAAATGTACTCACCATGCACCCCTCTGATCAACCAGCACCTGCAATGACCTTTACACACAGGAAGTAGTCCAAAAAGACTTCCCCCTTTTCTTTAAGGGGCGACATCCATTGATGTAACACCACAGACATGAATTTGGGGAACACTACTTTTTTCATGAATATTACAAAGTATGTATTTTTAAAAACAATTTAATAAAATTGTACATGTTAAATAAAAACTATATTCATAATATAACCACTTTTTTGTTAAAAATATTATATTGTTGTAATTAAATTCCATGATATCTCTCTGAGATATGGTGGGAACATACATATTTTGTTATAAATGCAATCTCTCAAATTCAATTAAATATGTATTTTAAAAGTAAAAATTGTCAATTAATAGTGCACAAATTGTGTTTATCCTACAGAATACAAAAATGAAAACATTTTATAATTTATTGGTATTTAGAGTTCATTTCAACTGTTGTAAAGTAGAGGGACACCACTTGCCACCACAAATGAAGAATGACCCTTTTATGTTTTCGTTATTTTTTTACCATTTCATTGCTAACATCAGTTGTCAGGTTCCCAGACGAATGCAAGTTAATCTTAGTAAAGTAACTTTTATCAGTGCTATCGTTATTCTGTATGGTGTACGACATCACTAAAGTAAGGCAAAGTTTACATTGTAGACTATATCATTTTTATACTGAAGTCTAGGCTAGTCATAGTAAGGTGTCATAGTGTGAAAAATATTTAGATCATACAATAATACATCTTAAATGAATAAGATTACAGGACAGATGTGAAATTGAAGGTGAAAGTCTCGCTTAGAAACAGCTAACTGATGCTGCGTTCCAGGCAACCTGTAACCCGTGTTTTTCCAACCAATATAGGCTACCCGTGAAAGTGCACTGGAACACAGCACACCATGATATAATTAGCCAAGGAACAATAAAATTTCCAATATACACAAATAGGCTTAATTAATGTTACCTGTCGAGAGGAAAGCAGGCAACGTCGGCGTCCTTTTTAAAATCGTTGCTCGTCATGAGCTCTTTCCATCTTGGAAAGACCACTCCATTACTTATGTCTTGTTGATTTGCCTGTTGCGTTGCCGCCTTCGCTTCCTTGGCACGTATCCTCGAGAATAAGAGTGATTCCCCCATCAGCAACAGACTTTCAAAAAGGCTTTCAGGTTTTTAAATACCCATATTTTCAGCACTTTAAGGCGCACCAGATTATAAGGCGCACCTTCAATGAATGACCTATTTTAGAACATTTTTCATATATAGGGTGCACCAGATTATAAGGCGCATAAGATACTGCAGTCAAACGTTTGGCTGGGTTTGCGTTATGCATCCACTAGATGTGCTGGGAATGTAGCGAGTGCGCGCCGCTGGAGGTGAGGCGTTTATTAGTCTGAGAGCGCTGGGGCGGGCACGTAACTTAGGGTGTATTCACACCAGGAAAGTCCGATAGTTCACTTGCTTTGGTCCGGACCAAAAAAATTATTATTATTTTTTTTTTTTGGTACGGTTTACTTTCACACTGCTCTTTTTGCAAGTGAACCAAAATTTGTAAACCAAACCACACGTGTGCAAAGGTCGTCCATTCATTAGACAAGGATTCTCAAGGGAAATCAGGAAGTGCAAAAAAGGCTCAGCATGGAGATATTTCCATATATTTCATACTGCAATATTTGTTCTTTTACTAATTTTGTGTTAATTCTGTACAAACGCAATATGAAGAAACTAATGAGTATCATATGATACAATGTCATCTATACGAAGTTGTAATTCGGATTTTGAGAAGACGACGAGTGTAACGTTGGAGTGGCTCTATAAACGCGGGGAATTACGACAACTCTCGTCTCTCGTGCATCTTTTCATTCGACCACCTTCTGTTTTTTTTTATCTCTGGGCAACATCTCAACTTTGCGTTACAAGTGGCACTGCACAGAAGACGGAGAAGGTATAAAGTTTTCATTCGGAGGGGCTATGTTCACTCATTCAAATAATGAGATTCTTATTGTTTACTAACAAGTGCTGTCAATGTTAACGCTTGCGATTAAGTTTGTCCAGTTTAACGTAAATTAACGCATCATCATCCTTGTATTGTAACTATCCTTACATTAATAATAATAATAATAATAATTCATTACATTTATATAGAATTTTTCTCGGCACTCGCTTTAACTCTTTCCCCGCCAGCGTTTTAAAAAAAAGTTGCCAGCCACCACCAGGGTTTTTGACGATTTTCGCTAAATTTTAATGCCCTGCTGAATATTTTCTTCCATGAATATATGAAGATGATATATATAAAAATAAAGATCTGAGCCTCTGCTTTTAGGCAAAAAAAAAAAACGTTTTTATTTTATCTTCATTTGTTCTTTTTTTATTGCCTCTTGAACAGAGGTAGGTTTTGTCAAAAACACAACATTTTGGACAAAAACTGAGAAAAAGGTATTTTTATCAAACAAGTGCATTTAAAAGCAGAATACATTCAGATGTTGTTTCCTTCATATATAAAACTTTCCAAAATAAATTAAAAACATAAATAAATGTAAAATATATCAAATTTCCCAGGATGTAAGGGAAATGTAACTTTTGCAATAAAACTTCTGCCTCTGCCTCTCTGTGTTCTACCTGTGAATAATGAATAATTGGAATTACAATAAAAAGGCCTAGACACACACACACACACACACACACACACACACACAAATACATATTACAATGTGGTAAATGTGCACAAAGAGAGAAATAATTTGACAATTACACCTTCATATTTAGACAGCCACACATAAATGCCTGCACACACACATACATATTATAGTGTCATAATATTATACGATCTATCTGCGGCACGTCCATGGCTAGAACTTTCTGTGACAACATGTGCATCTCTCTCACTGACTACTTCGTCCCGATCAGATTCAGAATTATCAAATAAAGAGTGATCGGACTCCGAGTCCATTAACCTCCAGTACTTCAGCCATATACCTCTGCATTGTCTGTCTGATACATTCTCACTACTCCACTGTTTGAGACGATTGCAATCTGTTTCTCTGATCAAAGAGTTGCGCACTCATTCAGGTAATGCGCGCGGGTCTTCCTTACCGTATACCACCTAAAACACGGATACCCGGAAAATTCCGTGTTTGGCGGGGATGCGTTTTTTCATTAAACACGGAAAATTCCGTGTTTGGCGGGGAAAGAGTTAAGGGGGAAACTCGTCAACCACCACCAAAAGGTGGTGAACTGCAAATGCTTTATGAACTGCAAATGATTTTTTTTTTGCATCTTTGCGCGATTAGACATTCACACACGACGCGCAGAAAGACGTGCAGAAAGACGCGCAATATTCTCTTTCGACGCAGTACTTTCTTGCAATTGGGTCGGTTCATGTTCACACCGTAAACGAACCGTACCAGAGTTAGTTTGGAACCGTACCGAGACCACCTCTTCAGCTGGGTCTCGGTTCGGTTGTTTGGTCCGCACCCGAGTTCGATTGCTGTATTCACACCTGCCCAAAAGGTCCGCACCAAGGGGGCAAACGAACTAGAGTTCGATTCAATCGAACCAAACAAGGCAGGTGTGAATACACCCTTACATTCGCAGCCTGACTCATAGTATTCAATGTGCGGCGGCTCGCTGACAGCAACAGCTGGCTGTTTTGAATGAGACAACCCAGTTACTATGAATGGGGAGTGCTTTATGAACAGCTCCGGGAACAGTGTATCTGTTCGTGTGTCTGTTAAGAGTGAGCGCTCATGAGCGGGAGACACACCTAACCTGATTTATACGAGGTTGAACTGGCCGTGTGACAAAGCGGGCATAAGATGGACACGAGCACGAGTTTGCGGGCGAATTTGATAACGCGGAGCGTTGTTAACTAATTTGATCCATATATAAGGTGCTCCGGATTATAAGGCGCACTGTCGTTTTTTTCAGTAAATTAAGTGTGCCTTATAGTGCGGAAAATACGGTATCAGTCTCAAGCAATCCCCCTCTTCACATTCGACACGGTGCCACGGTGCGAAAGGCGAAGCTTGAATTAACGGGTAAGTCCCTCTTTGGCTAATGCACTTTCAAGAGTGAGGTGCAACATGGCGACCGACATTAGAACCCCTTACGCGTATGTATTTTCAATGGCATATTATACACTCACAAGAATACTTTATTGAACGAAGTAAATATAATTAATGAACACACATATTTTTAAAAAGAACTAAGTGTTTTTAGCTAAGAATAAACTAAAAAAGTTACACAGTGTAGCTTTAACTTTGAAATATGTATAATAAACCATATTGGCCTACTTTAAAAATAATACTTTATATGGAAAAATAATTTTCTTTTCAAGATGTTTCCAACTCTAACTTTGAACCAATTCTACACAATGGTCGATATAACCTATTTGACCAGGATTTGTTTCCAGGTAACTACTAATTGACTAAAAAAGGGTTGTTCAATTTTTTTCTTGTCTGACTCACCTGAATGAAAGGCTAATTATAATGCGTGTCTTTGTCTCACTCTGATTATACAGGGCTGGGCGGTTAAAGTTAAATGAGGCTATGGGCCAAAAGTTCTCTCAATGCCCCCCTAGCGCACAGATTATATCTGTTTCTGCTCTCCCCTCCGCCGAGAGTCATCAGACAACACACCAACACTGGGACCATTGGGTGTACATTGAGCGCTCCAGTCAATTCAGGCAATCGAAGCAGCTATTTGTGTGCTTTGGAGGCCGCTCTAAGGGGCTGTCAGCTACGAAGCAGAAACTTTCCTTTTGGATAGTGGACGTGATAGTGCTAGCCTACAAGTTCCTGGACTCACATTGCTCCATAGGAGTGAGGGCCCACTCCAAAAGAGGAATGGCCTCCTCTTTAGCGTGGTCTAATGGAATATCCATGGCTGACATCTGTTCGGTGGCCGGCTGGTCCTCACCGTCCACCTTTATCAGGTTCTACAGCTCTTCAGGCACAAGTCATGTCAGCCTAAACCAGGCACCACCCTGTAGGGTTTTTCTCGAGTTGCTAATGCTATACCCTCAGACTCTGGTCAGCAGACCTGAGTCTGCCTTTTCTGGACATACGTCCCTTATTCTAGTAGTCTGCCTCGCTGAGTGCCCCTGGGCTACGGTTTCGCAGGGCGGCTTCGTTCTATGCTAGTAGCACAGCGTTATATAGCTGTGCCCCATAGTGATCAAAAAAGATTCTTTGATGCAATGCGAACTGTATTGAAAGCAGGGATGGAACGATTTACTGGTTTCATGATAAACCACGATAAAATGTCCTGACGGTTTGTATGATCATTTAAAATATAATTATCAACTCGCAGTAAATCCTGAACAGGCAGCATTACTCTGCCGCAGCATGCTGCCATTGTTTTTTTTTTTTATTGTACAAGAAGACATGGCGGGCATCTTCTCAGTGACGTCCAATATAGTATGTACTATTCTCTGTTATTGTTAAGCCCCACTAAATAATAATATTAATATATTTATTGTGTATAGTGCCTTTAAAAGTAGCTTTCTCAAAGCGCTTTACAGCAAGAACCATGCTTTTTTTTTTCAATTGGTGCAATTCAACATGCTTTTTGTTTCAAAAACATTTGACATTATTTTACTTTCATAGACATCTCTCTCTTTTCGTACAGATTACATCAACTGAGAATAGTTGCTTTTTTATAATGATTTCCATTACACGAGAGTAGATGTTAAAACTTTGTGCTGATTTATACTCGGCTTTCGCCAAGGTAAGCAAAACTAAGACGTAGCTTTACAGTAAACTATGCTTCTCCATCCATTTACGCTTCTTTCCATATGGTGGTGTGACTCCTCTTCTGTCCGGCGTTAACGTCTGCAGTGTACTTGCCGCGTTAGCACACACGACGGCTGCAACTACAGTGTGGTTGTCGTGGACCACCACGACAACCGTCTGGATTGAGCCGAGTAGGGGACATCTCTAGGGTCTTCAAGTGGGCACCTTCTGTCCTCAGTGTTTCGTCGACTAGCCCACGACACCTCAAGAGGGCTCGACAGTGACTCTGGTGTCCCAGAGTCACCCCCCTCCATCCCCCACTAAACTCAGCCCAGCTTGCTGACCTCTACATTCCTCCTGCTGCTGAGACCTAACCACAATCTCACGCAACCCAACCATACGCGCCAACCCGTTTGATTGAGGCTGTCGAGCCCCACTGGTGCGTTATACAGCAGTTTCAGTGGCAAACGGTTCCGTATGGCATACCACCTACCGCAAAACACAATATCTGGCCAACCACCGTCGAATGAAACGTAGATGCCTGTAAATACAAAGCAACTTATACAAACAGACTCTTCAAGAATTCTACGAAACTGTAGTGTGGCGGCCTGTACATAGCCAGCTAGAATCTTTCCGTCTCAACCACAGCCAGTTGCTGCTCTTTTCTGCTGCTTCAGATAAGTTCTTTACTGTGCGATGCAACTCTTGGCCACTGAATCCGACGTCTCTGAGGAGCCGGCTTGTAGAGTGTGCCACAAAACCTCGACAACCCACTTCCACTGGATAAACCTGGACTCTCCATCCTCGCTGTTCTGCTTCAGTGGCCAGATGAGCATACCGCAGTTTCTTCCTCTTATCTACCGCATCCTCCCATGCCACTGTTAGCTCTATTAGCTGAACAATACTTGCTGATGCAGACCACAAAACAATATCTGGTCGTAAGTTAGTGGTAGCAATCTCACGTGGAAAAATAAGCCGTTGATCAAGATCAGCCAACATCTTCCAGTCCCTAGCAGCTTGCAGTTGTCCTGGGTGAGAATTGGTGTTAAAGGGGACATATCATGCAATATCCACTTTTTTAGCCCTTAAATGCATTTTGTTGTATATTTGGAGTGTTTATAAGTACAGAAAAAATGAAATTATTTTCTTCAGGTGCTTCGTTTATATCTTTATATTCTGTTTTGGTCATATTTTTCAACCTGTTCAGATTTTTCTGTTCTCTATGACGTTTTTTGAACAAGTGCGTCTCCGTATTTGCAGCGGAACTGCCAAAGAAGGACATTGACTACCGGTTCAACACTTCGAGCAATCCGCCATTATTATTTCTCTCTCCGATTTTGTAGTCCGAGCTCAATGATGCAGAAGTTACGAGAGGGCAAGTCAAAATGTTCGGTTGTTGGATGTACGTTAGTGACCTGAAGCATTTCAAGGATTCCCACTTCAACAACCTCCGCCAGTATAAAGAAGGGTTTGCCGATTGACTTCGTCTGAATGAGAGGTAAATTCCTTCTATCTTTGAAGACGACGAACTGAGCATTTCGATAAGTTGTAAATATCGTTAATAAAAATAAAGTACTTTACTGTCTTAAAACACATGGTGGTCATGGTTTAGCAGTACCTTTGTCTTTCTTCGTTTTTGTTTTGAAGTAACGTTACACGTCTGCAGCATTATTGTTCTTGAGTTTCATCAATGGTCATTTAGTTGCGTTGTTTTCTGATGCTTTTCTAAACGTATCATATTGTCAATACAGATTTTTTTGTGGTAAGATTAGACCGTAGTCATTTATCTTGACAGTGTGCTTGTTTTAACAAGAGAAATAGTCGACTTTCACTAATAACACAAAACAGTTAACTCACATACCAATATATCCATACGAAGAAGAGGTTGTTCTGCAGGTTCGTCGTCGTCTTTATCAACTCGCTCGCTCTGGCTCGAATATGTAAGGCTTGATGGACAAGTCTTCTGTTGTTGACATTTTATTAAGGTGTGAATAAAAATGTTCTTTGAAGGTATCGTATATAATCGTATATCTCTAATCAAACTACAATAATGGCCGAACGTGGGGAGTTGAACTGACCGTGAACTCATCGACCTGGAGAGCGGGCGGGGTATGACGCGTCTCCTTTTTATTTAAAGAAACGGGTTGCTCAAAGAAGCACATCATAAAAGGTGTAGAAAAGGGGCCTGTGGAGCTATTATAATGAGGAATTCAGACCCAAGCATTGCAGTTATGTTTTATATAGACCACAACGGTATGATTTATATGTAAAAATGAATGATTTAAAAGCATGATATGTACCCTTTAACACCTTTTCTTGGTGGTTGCTCGCCTGGGCGGAGGAATATTGTCTTCTGTGTGTAATGTTTTGCAGGCGGCAACTTATTGGTCATACTACGCTTGCCTTCCAATGCTAAAGCCAAACATCGCAGTACTTGGTCATGGCACCAAGTAAACCGACCTTGGCTAAGAGCCACCTTACATCCATGTCTGTGATGAGTAACAAGGCGGCACCTCGGGGTGCACTGAAATTCACCAGCTGGAACGTTAAGGGACTGAATTCTCCAGTGAAGCGAAATAAAGTTCTTAATTATTTGAAACATTTGAATACTAGCATAGCCTTTATTCAGGAAACACACCTCAGGCCTGAAGATCATCTTAGAATTAGAAAGGGATGGGTGGGCCAGCTCTACCATTCTGGTTTTCAGAGTAAGTCTCGAAGGGTTTCTATTCTGATTCATAAATCAGTTCCTTTTTCTGTCTCTAAAGTCATCTCTGACCCCAATGGGCGTTTTATTATTATTAGAGGACAGATCAATGGAGTTTGCATGATTTTGGCCAATATATATGGTCCTAATTGGGATGATGAGGCTTTTTCAAAAAAGTTCTGTTTTCCCTTCCTGATTTGCATTCCAACCAACTAATTCTGGGTGGGGATCTTATTTGCTGTTTAGACCCTGTTCTAGATCACTCCTCATCTAGGCCCTGTGCGCAGTCTGAATCCAGCAAGATTATTCAGCTATTTATGGAGCAATATGCGGTGTCTGATTTGTGGCGCTTTTTTAATTCGAACACAAAACAGTTTTCTTTTTTTTCACCAGTGCATCGTTCTTTCTCCCGCATTGACTATTTTATGGTTGATAACAAATTACTTCCATTGGCTAGCTCATGTATATACAATACTATTGTTATTTCAGACCATGCTGCTGTTACATTCGACCTGGCTTTACCTGGCCTTTCAGTGTCCCGTTCTCCGTGGCATTTTAACTCCTTAATGCTGAATGATTCAGATTTTGTTGCCGTTATTAACGATAGAATCGACCTTTTTATTTCCACAAATATTACTCCGGACGTTTCAGCTAAGACAATTTGGGAGGCATGCAAGGCTTATTTAAGAGGAGAAATTATTTCATATTCAGCTCACAAGAGAGAAGTGATGAATGAAAAGAGAACTAATCTCTTGAATACTTTGACAGACCTGCAGTCTACCTATGTTAATTCTCCAAACTCAGATCTCTTAGTTAAGCGTCTCACGTCGAAGACAGAGTTCGATCTACTTGCTACAAATGAGGCAATTGAAGCTCTGCATAAGACTCGTTGCAATTACTATGAATTTGGTGATAAATCGAGTAAACTGCTTGCCCATCAGTTGCGTCTGTCTGCTGCCTCGTGCCTCATTACTGAAATTTCCACCCCAATTGGGTCTTCATTTCATCCACTTACTATTAATGACGAGTTCAGAAACTTTTACGCTTCTTTATATACCTCTGAACTAGGGGTGTAACGGTACACAAAAATCACGGTTCGGTACGTACCTCGGTTTTAAAGTCACGGTTCGGTACGTTTTCGATACAGCAAAAAGAAAGAAATGCCAGAGAAATTTCCTATTTGTTTAAAGAAAAAAATATTTTTAAATAAGTGCGAGTTTTCCTAGATCTTGAAACTTTCAGGTTTATCATCTTTGAAGGATGAACAAATAATGTTTTGGTCATCACATTAAAAATAACTTTTAAATATATATTTATTTATATAATATTTGAATTTTGAATTGCTGGAAAAAGATGTGTGAAGTACTTGAAAGCATTTCACCATTCCAGCCAAACTGGTTTCAGTTAGTGATATTAAATCCATGGTGAATGTTGCTGGTCTGTGGACGTAAAGTATTACACTAGTTCATTCACGGCACAATGTTTTTCCTGGTTTCAATGACAGCGCTGTTTGATCTAATAAAGATCTACGGTTAATAAAGGAGAAATGTGAATGCATCTCACTAGATCTCGCAGCGATGTTATACCTCAGTGGCGAATTCAAATGTTTTCTTTACCGGATCTCTTAGCGCGGTGTGGTAACAGTGTTGCTTGATCGAGATCGGCTCGCGCTGCACAGATGTTGCTGGTCCGAACTGATAAAAGATCCGTGAAACACATAACGAGGAGCGCAGTTTCGTTCTGCTTTCATTACGCTTGCCATTTGATGTTGCGCAATGTTGTGTTGGCCGCGTCAGCACGAATTTTGCCGGCAGGAAAAATGGTCCAAGCAATCGTTCGGTTTGTATGCGTACCGAACCGGAAGCCTCGAACCGAAACGGTTCAATACGAATACATGTACCGTTACACCCCTACTCTGAACACATAGCTGAAGAGGCTCAATTCGATAACTTTTTCAGTTCCCTAAATGTGCCTCGCATTGATTCTGATATCTCCGTGAATTTCTGATATCTCCTCTTACTTTAGATGAAATTAAGACTGCTCTTAGTCTAATGCAGAATGGTAAATGCCCAGGGCCTGATGGCTTTCCTGCAGAATTTTTGAAGACATTCACTGACAAATTATCACCTCTTTTGCTTAATATGTTCAATGAGTCCTACAGCTCAGGTATCCTCCCTCAATCTTTAAGACAGGCAATTATTTCTCTAATTTTGAAAAAAAGATAAAGATCCTTCTCAGTGTAGTAATTATCGCCCCATCTCCTTACTTTGTTCAGATGTGAAATTATTAGCTAAAGTCCTAGCGAGGCGTCTGGAGACTGTTCTTCCGACTATAATTTCTCCAGACCAAACAGGGTTTATTAAAAACAGACACTCTTTTCATAATATTAGGCGCCTTTTGAATATTCTTTACTCTTTTTCTTTGAATGAATCTCCAGAATTAGCTATTTCCATGGATGCTGAGAAGGCATTTGATAGAGTCGAGTGGCACTATTTGTTTTACGCATTGAGGAAATTTGTTTTTCCCGACCAATTTATAGCTTGGATTAGGCTCTTATATACATCTCCCTTGGCCTGTGTACGAACAAACAATAACTACTCTGAGTATTTCTCCCTTGATCGCGGGACTAGACAAGGCTGCCCACTTTCCCCCCTGCTGTTTGCAATAGCTATTGAGCCTTTGGCAATTGCTCTAAGATCGAGTGCGATGGTTGGCATACAAAGGGGAGGGTTGGTGCACAAGCTATCCTTATATGCGGATGATCTTTTGTTATATGTGTCTGACCCTGACACCTCTATTCCCTTGGTGCTGAACTTGCTAAAAGATTTTGGCCTAATTTAAGGCTATAAATTAAATCTGAGCAAAAGTGAATTAATGCCCATTAACACGGCTGCCTTGGAATACCTATTAGCATCCCTGCCTTTCAAAAATTCATCTCAGTCTTTTAGATATTTGGGCATAAATGTCACAAAAAGCTTTTCTGATCTATTTGATCACAATTTTGTCCCGTTGCTTAATAGTCTTGCACAGGATTTTAATCGTTGGTCCCTCCTTCCTATATCCCTGATTGGTAGGGTTAATTTTATTAAGATGAGCGTGCTCCCAAAATTTTTATATTTATTTCAGTGTATTCCTATTTTTATTCCAAAGTCCTTTTTTGTTGCACTTGATAGTTCTATTTCTAAGTTTCTCTGGAATAAAAAAAAAAAAATTCCAAAGCTCAGGAAAGCTATTCTGCAGAAGACAAAACAATTAGGTGGCCTGGCTCTTCCTATTTTTTTAATATACTATTGGGCAACGAATATACTCTCCAACCTTAACTGGTTTCATTCAAGCAACTTTGTCACTCCCCCATCCTGTTTCCACATAGAGAATGCATCATGCATGCCCTCCTCCTTGGCTGCTCATTTATGCCTCCCATATACAATCTCCCCGACCAAATATTCAAACAATATAGTTGTAAAAAACAGTCTTAAAATCTGGACCCAATTTTTGCGACATTTTGGTCTTCATAATACCCCCTTGTTATCCCCAAATCATTCTAACCCTTTATTTAACCCCTCCATTTTGGATTGTGCGTATGCATCCTGGGGAGACCATGGATTGATTTCTTTTGCAGACCTTTATATTGATGGTGTCTTTGCCTCTTTTGATCAGCTGACCTCCCAGTTTAATATTCTCAAAAGCCATTTTTTTCAGATATTTACAAATTCGAGACTTTGTGCGTAAAAAGATGGTTAACTTTCCAAATGCCCCTCCCCCTTCAGATTTGGATACAATTTTGAGTGTGGATCCTTGTACTAAAGGTCAATGTGTAAATTAGTGAACATCATTGTTAATTTGCAATTTTCCTCCGATAACTTACGCATTGTTTGGTCCCAAGACATCGGTACTGACATAAAAGAGGAGACATGGAAGGCAGTCTTGAACAGGGACCTCCTCTCTATGCGCACGTCACAGACTTATACAGTGCAAGGTGGTTCATAGAGCACACTGGTCCAAAACCAGGTTAGCTCGCTTTAACCCCTCTATTGACCAAGAGTGTGACCGGTGTCACTCTGGTTCAGCCACTTTAATTCATGTGTTTTGGTCCTGCCCTGCACTGTCTTCCTTTTGGAGGCAAATTTTTATCTCATTGTCAGCTATAACCTCTGTGGAAATACCACTTTGTCCAATCATTGGTTTATTTGGGGTTTTCCAGCCTGGTCATTCTTTGCCTTCTTATTATTCAGACTTTGTTTGTAGCTTTTTTGACTCTTGTGGCTAGATGGTTAATTTTATTGAATTGGAAGAGCCCTCACCCTCCATCTCACACTCGCTGGGTTAGATAATAATAATAATAATAATAATAATTCGTTACATTTATATAGCGCTTTTCTGGACACTCAAAGCGCTTCACATAGAAGGGGGGGATCTCCTCAACCACCACCAATGTGCAGCATCCACCTGGATGATGCGACGGCAGCCATATTGTGCCAGAACGCTCACCACACACCAGCTTACTGGTGGAGAGGAGACAGTGATGAAGCCAATTGGTGTATATGGGGATGATTAGGAGGCCATGATGGACAGAGGCTACTGGGCAAATTTGGCCAGGATGCCGGGGTTACACCCCTACTCTTTCGAAAGACATCCTGGGATTTTTTATGACCACAGAGAGTCAAGACCTCGGTTTAACGTCTCATCCGAAGGACGGTGCTCTTTTTGACAGCATAGTGTCCCCATCACTTTACTGGGGCGTTAGGACCCACACAGACCACAGGGTGAGCACCCCCTGCTGGCCTCACTAACACCTCTACCAGCAGCAACCTGGCTTTCTCAGAAGGTCTCCCATCCAGGTACTAACCAGGCTCAGCCCTGCTTAGCTTTAATGGGCAACCAGTCTTGGGCTACAAGACTGAGATGTTCTTTATTTTCTGAAGTTAGAGAAAATAAGGTACTCTCTTCGCTGACTCAGTACTATTTTTGTCAAGCTTTGGAGACCCTTTAGTGAACATATTCAAACTCTCCAGCTTGACCCTGCTCTCTGTGTTTGATTCTGGACTCCACTCCCAGACCCCAAGCCCACCAATCTCCACTACTCACCAGCTCAGAGGATACTACTTCTGTTTTGTCTGGTCAATATATAATTGGGTTTTCTGTATGCAGAATTGTATTAGATTGCACATGTAAGTTGTTTATTTATTTATGTCTTTTTTTCTTTTTTTGTTGTTGTTATTTGTTTGTTTGTTTTTTTCTGGTGGGACTTTGGTCTATCTGTTTACTGTTACATATATTGTAATGCCTTTTTGTCTCCCAGTGTTTTGTAATGTATCTTAAAATGCATAAATAAATCATAAAAAAAAACAGGTACAGATAAGCAGACGGTACTCAAACACTCCATATAATACCAATCACATACTTTCTTTGACATAAACAGAAACATTGACCGACACAGACTGAACAAACAGAGAGAACTAAATACATAAGCAAATGAACACTGACGAGGTGAAGACAGGTGACACAGATGATAATCACGAAGAACAGGTGGATGATTGAGGGAGTGAGTTCAGGTGTGGATCAAGAGGATGCTGGGAAAGTATAGTGAAGATGACGAAGACAGAATGGTGCAGATGAAGACTGTGACAATAGTTTACAATCATGTATTGATTTTATTTATATGACCATTAATGACTGAGTATTTTAAGTCTATGTTGCAGCTATGTGAAGAAAAAAAAAATCTAAAATGCGGAGCCGCGTTTTTGGTCCCCAGGGGGTTAATGACCACAGAGAGTAATTACAGAGAAACCTCGGTTTAACGTCTCATCCAAAGGATGGTGCTTTTTGACAGTATAGTGTCCCAATCACTATACTGAGGCTTTAGGACCCACACAAACCACAGGGTAGGCACCCCCTGCAGGCCTTACTAACACCTCACCAGGAAGTCTCCCATCCAGGTACTAACCAAGCTCAACCCTGCTTAGCTTCAGTAGGCAACCAGTCTTGGGCCTTGCCGGAGTCCTCCTGTGAGTTAACAGGTTAAATACAGACTTGATTATTTGGAATATTACGGGGACACCAAATCTAATTTAATATGTCTGCTCTTAACACTCATTTATAATATTTCAAATACTTTTGGCACTGACCACATTTGGCAGTCCAAAACATCCAGTATTAACTTTGTCCATTCTCTTGGATGAGAGTTGCTTTTTTCATTGGGGATGCTAGATATGTTAAAGTTTAAAAAGGAAGTCAGGGCTTATGCTCATCTTTTCTGGTTTCTTGTAGATGAAACATGAAGCTCGGTGGATTTATGCTCCTCCTCATCAATTCAGCAGCCTCCATCAATCTCAAATACATCTCCAAAAGGAACTCAGGTATGCAAGTTATTTTACTAAGGCCATGACCATGCGCTAAAATGTTTGATTTAAGCTTTTAGTGTTGTATTTTTTTAGTGGTTAAACAAAACTAGGCATTTGGTTAAGACTCATGCAATGATGGGAATGTACAGTAAATGCAGTTTTGTCGCCATTGGTGAAAAATACACCTTGCACCTGATTTCAGATGAACTGTTTACAAAAAAAGCAAACGATCGATTTTTGATGAAATCTTTTTTTTTTTTTTTTTTTTAAAAACCTGGCTCTCTACATGATCACATAACCCACCCACCCCCCCCGCTGCATTGTGCGTGTGTTTGTGTGTGGGTGTGGTGTGCATTGAGCAATTATGTTATCAGCACCAAACGGGCATTTATGTGGGTGGTAAAAACACAGAGGCAATCTTAGCTGTCAGTTTCTCACCCAGCCTGAGATTTTAGAGTTTGGCATGTATGTTTTACTGTGCCACCAAATAAGCAGAAATGTTTCCTGTTTTTAAATTAACACGTGAAACACTAGTTTATAGCTATTTTTGTGTAATGTTACTGTGTTAAAAATTAAGCATTGGTAATTTATGATACTGTCATGTTACTACCATATTACACATACAACTGTATTGTATGTTTAAGGATAAAGGATAAAATATGTATGAATGCATTTGTGCAATGTGCTTTGATTTCTCTCTAAAAATGTCCATAACAGCACAGGGATGATATTACTGATATTGATATGAAACTGATATTTTTAACTGAGGTATGGCATTCTAACTGTGACATATACAGTATATATATATATATATTTTTATAGTAGCTTCAATTTATTTATTTTTATTGAAAAAAGGGAAATATGTATATATTTTTTTGACTAACTGATATTTTTCTGCAAACAACCCCTGCCACAATCATTAAAACACACTGTAATTTTGATGCTCATGTTTTCCTTTTTAGTGGTTTAATGGAAGGAATAATCCACACACAGAATGTGTCATGTAAAAAGAAAAAGGTATTCCCTCTCTGAAGATTTTCTTTGAAGACAGTTTGTATGTCTTGAATTTGCATCTCGCACATCAATTTAATGGATCTATCTTGTAGTTGTTCCTTTTACTTGCATCTGGTTCTTGGAGAGTGTTAGTTTTGAACATTGAATTTTGTGTATTGTTGTCTCTGTCTTTCTAGCCACGATAAGGCTTAATCAAGACTTCCTTCAGCTTTGCCTTGTTGTGTTTTTGATTGAAACAACAATAACTTAATATTGATTTGGGGGAATTTAGTCAGATTGAAATACCCCACCCCCATAATACTAAAGGAGGTTATGTATTTATAAAGTGATAGACATCGTATTCCCATATGGTAGACGTGGATCAGCTGAGAGTCACTGATGCGAGCTTAACTAAGTGACCTGCCAGTACTGATGCTACGCTTGATATACAACCATGATAGAATGATAATATCACATCATTTGTAACTCTAATGAGAGCTATCGCAGTATGATACATTTGAAATCATGTCTGGAAATCCTTGAAGTTACCATTTCTTTCTTTCTAGTTGTGTGGAAACTGCCTTTTCTAGTATTTTTGACAGAAAGGGTTTGAAATAGGCCTGTAATATACTAATTCTCTAGGATTAAGTTGTTTTTTTTTAATAGGAGGTTTAAAAATAGCCAGCTTAAAAGTTGTCATTAGATATCCTAATGACAAATATTATTTAATGATTTTAAGAAGAGAATATGACCTCTGGAAGCATCTCTTTCAGTAGTTATAGTCAGTATAAGGTCTAACAAACATGTTGTTGATTTATATGATTGAAAGAGTTTAGACAGTTCTATTCTCCTAGAGCAATGAATGAATGGATTTTTTTCCTCAGGGACACTACAATGCACTGATGCGATACTGTAGTAGACTGTTGCATAGTTATATTTATTTCCCTAATACTATCAATCTTGCAAGTAACGAAATTCATAAAGTCATTACTGCTATGCTGTTTGGAAACATCAGACGTTGAAGCATTATTTCTTGTTGATTTAGCCACTGTACCAAATGAATACCTCTAGTTTTGTTTTCTTCCAGCTACGTGCCATTTTTTGGCTGCTCTCTTGAGGGCCAGAGTGTGCTTGTTGAACCACGGCGTTATACTATTTTTTAAAAATCTTCTTTAAGAGACCAACTGTGTCTAAAGTGCTGGAAAAGAGAGAATTAATAGTTTCTGTTGCAACTTTGAGTTTTTCTAAGCTATATGTGATGCTGAGCATATGAAACTGATCAGGAAGATTATTTCTAAAGCAATAGTTAGTGGTTGAAGTGATAGTTCTACTATATTTGTAACAGAGAATCAGCTGCAGCCTTGAATAAATGAAGTATACATGAGACTAGATAATGACTTAGATGCCATCGCTCTGCTGCAAAATTTCAAAGGCATCAACATTGCATTGCATTGCACAACATTACAAAAGCTTTCGATTCAGATAAATGCTGTTCTTTTAAACTTTCTATCCATCAAAGAATCCTAAAATGTAACTAACTGTTTTCAACATTGATAATGAGAAATGTTTCTTGAGCATCAAATCATCATATTAGAATGATTTCTGATGAATCATGTGACACTAAGACTCGAGTAATGTTGCTGAAAATTCAGCTTTGATCACAGGAATAAATCACACTTCTTTATTATAAATTCACAACAACTGTATACATTCACAATATTCGTTTTTTGTTAGTTTTTTTAAATTAAATAAATGCAGCCTTAAAAGAAGAAGAGACTTCTTTTAAAAACATAAAAATCTTACCAATAAACTTTTGACTGGTAGTGTATGTGTGTAATACAGTATATATATATATACATATACTGTATATATGTATATATCAAACCAAAAATTATTCAGACACCAGATATAATTAGATTTTTTTTTACTAGTCGGTGCATGAAATGTATTGTTTTTATTAAAGCGTGGATCGCAAAATAAAATAAACTGTGACATATTATAACCCAAATTTATTCAGACACTTTTGACCTTACCAAGTGTTTTTCTTCAATTGCTAATGTGACTTTTTTATACCACAGATTGAACAAAATTAAACATTGCTTGATAATTTGTTGACCTAAAACAGTATTATCTAATTGTGTACTTAAATTTAACAGCTGACAGGTATTCAACACAATTCATTTGTGAGACAGTCGATCAGAAGGATGGCCAAAACCAGTGAAATAACAACTGATTTGATAACTCTGAGATCTTTTATTTTCTAAACTATAGGTAATAAACTGAGATAATGTGAGAAATGTTGAAGGTTTCTGAATAAATTTTGGTTTAACTGTGAGTGTGTGTGTATGTAGAATGCAGAATAAAACACAGGACAACACCACACAAAATCACATAATAAAACATAATGCACATCCCTCTACACCTGAAGAGGACATATGGAGTATATACAATTTCAAAAGACTTTTAAAAGCGCCTATAGTCGGAGCCGACCTAATAGAAAGTGGTAGCGTATTCCATAGCTTTGGGGCAGCTATAGCAAAGGCCCTATCACTCCGTTGCTTGTATTTTGTGTGTGGTACATACAGCATAATTCCTTTCTCAGCAGATCTTAATACTAAAACTAATACTGTGTTTGACTCCCTTTCGCCTTCAGAACTGCCTTAATTGTACGTGGCATTGATTCAACAAGGTGCTGAAAGCATTCTTTAGAAATGTTGGCCCATATTAATAGGGCACATCCAGGGCATTAAGCTCCCATTCCACCACATCCCAAAGATGCTCTGTTGGGTTGAGATCTGGTGACTGTGGGGGCCATTTTAGTATAGTGAACTCATTGTTCAAGAAACCAATTTGAAATGATTCAAGCATTGTAACATGTATTATCCTGCTGGAAGTAGCAATCAGAGGATGGGTATACGGTGGCCATAAAGGCATGGACATCAGTGATGCGGGGGTTGATCCGAAATGAGCGGGTGCCTGCGGTCACCCGCGGTTACCCGCAGTTACGGTCATCCAAAAATGTTTTTAATGATATTCGGGTCGCGGTCGGTCGGGTCGTTTGAAAAAAGATGCCAATTAAACATTTGTATTAATATCGTACTAGACACAATGTTTGATGAAATATACAGCCCTACACATTATTGACTGCAATAACTGGCACGAAGATAACACACAAGCTCAGTCTAAACAGTTCTCGGTTCTATACTGGTGATTCGAGAACCGCTGTCCCTGTGCGTTCGGCAGTATCAGCTGCTCGTGCTCATCACTTCTCTCAACAGTGGCACATGTCTCGGTTCAGTGAACTGTTGGAGTTACTGGAGTAAAATATAATTCAGGATATTGATTTATTTCGATTCGTAGGCAACTGTCAGGCATGTCTGGAAGTGAGTAACTTTAGTAACTTGTGGATCAGCACTGATGCAAGACGCGAACTGTTTCGAACGATTCAGTTCGATTTAGTGTACTGGTTCGACCGGTTCACTAAAAAGAACCGGTTCAAAAGAACGATTCGGTCACGAACCGGCCATGTCTATGATCACTACAGTCTGCAGAGAGATGGAGGCGGCAAGAGAAAAGGTGAAGACTGGGGAGTGGAAGCTCCGCAAATACACAAATAGAAAGAGTAAAAGTGTGGGAGACATTTGCTGAAATAATGAAAGATGATGGCGAAAGTGCTGGCTTTGCCTTTGTTATGTGTAGGACGTCTTCTTGCGATGCTGTGTTGTTACACGTCTATGGCCCAATAACGCTCTGATGAGCATTTACTACTTTTAAAAAATGCGGTCAGGAAGCGGGTTGGGTTGGTAGAATATTTTTTTACGGTCCGAGTTGCGGGCGGGTAGTTGAAAACGTCGGTCGGTTGCGGGTTGTTTATACATTGACCCGCGCATCACTGCCGGGAGTGCTAAATGCTAACTCACTTCCACGTTTTGGCCTACAGAGTGACGTCGTAACTTCGGCACTCTATTCAGTTATCTTGTGTGTAATTGTCATGAACTTTTAATTTGCTCAGCAACCCGGTCTCATCCCAAGATGTCATATAACTGACGTTTTGGGACGTCTTTTGACCATACGTCAATATTCGCCTTTTTAGGGCCCCCTTAAACGTCGGTAGATGAGGTTATGGGATCCTAACTCTACCCCGTACCTAAACCTAACCCTAAACCTAACCCGTCACCTAACTGACGTTAAAGGTAAAGCGTCAGTTGTATGACGGCCCGGGATCGCCATCTACCGACGTTTAAGGGGGCCCTAAAAAGGCGGATATTGACGTATGGTCAAAATACGCCCCAAGACGTCAGTTATATGACTTTTTGGGATGAGACTGTGTTATGCTCAGCATTGTTTCCTCTTTCCTTTGTTCATTTTTCCACCACTTGTTTGTTACTATGGTTACTGATTAATTTGATCACACCTGTTAGTATTCTGTTCATTATCTGTGTAGATTTAAATAAGCTCCTCTGAGTTCTGTTTAATGCTTGTGTTTAGACTGCTGTCTATTAATGCTGTCTTTCTTGTGGACTTTGACCATCTGAGTTTGTTTTCTTATTAATCCTTTTGTTTTGAAATCTCCTGACTTATCTATGTACTTTTTTAGCAGCATGACATCATTTAGTCCAATGTGAGGATGAAGAAGATCAAAATATCAAATGGTGTTGTATTTATTAAATAAAGTAAACTTGGCTAATCCACAAAGGCATGGCAATACCTACGGAAGCCCTGAACCGCAACCTAAAAAAAGTCAGTAAAAAAAAAAAAATCTGTAAAAAAAAAAAAAATCTGTAAAAAAAAAAAAAAATCTAGCATTTCGAGATTAAAGTCGAAATGTTTCGAGATTAAAGTCGAAATGTTTCGAGATTAAAGTCGAAATGTTTCGAGATTAAAGTCGAAATGTTTCGAGATTAAAGTCGGAATGTTTCGAGATTAAAGTCGAAATGTTTCGAGATTAAAGTCGAAACATTGTGCATTCATAACAGTGCGCGTCCACTGGCTCAGAACGCGCGCGCGTGTGTGTGTGAAGTCGAACTGCCATGGATAAACACAAAATAGTAGCTTTTTACTTTTATCTGAATTACTTATCTTACTTTATCGTTATAAAATATAATGTGCCGGAATAGACTTTAGCCTATAGGAAAACCAACACGGAAAACACTTTTCAGACTGGATGGAGAAATCCAGCTTTATGAATGAATGAATGAATGAATGAATAGGGCATTTATATAGCGCTTTCATATATGCCTACACTCAAAGTGCTTTACAATCATATCAGAAAATCTCTCCTCAACCATAAGTGGTTATTAAATCTTAGGAAATCACAGGATCCGGCCAAATGATTGGATACAGAATGATGCACTTAAAATGTATCCAGAGCGTATTTACGGTGAAGAGGGAGACCGAACACTACTGTTGTGTTCTTGACCCAGATAGTGTTGACTAGACGAGCACGAAAACACCTCAGAAACACTGCCACTAGCACGTGTGACGTGTGTAGATTTTGTTGAAAGCCCAGATAAAAGTAAAAAGCTACTATTTTGTGTTTATCCATTGCAGTTCGACTTCACACACACACACACACACACACACACACACGCGCGCGCGCTCTGAGCCAGTGGACGCGCACTGTTATGAATGCACAATGTTTCAACTTTAATCTCGAAACATTTCGACTTTAATCTCGAAACATTTCGACTTTAATCTCGAAACATTCCGACTTTGATCTCGAAACATTTCGAAATGCTAGATTTTTTTTTTTTTTTACAGATTTTTTTTTTTACTGATTTTTTTTTTTTTTTTAGGTTGCGGTTCAGGGCTTCCGTAAATACCAGATGGAAGGAATAAAGGGGTAGTTCAACCAAAAAAAAAAAAAAAAATGATAGCATACACTGAAAAAATATTTTCATTCATCCAATTAAAAAAAATTTGGGTAATGGTTCACATCTATATTTTATAACTTGAACCAATGAAAAATAAATAACTTAACCGAACCAATAATTTCTATGTCTATGAAAAGGTTTTTTTTAAACTTGGTACAAAGTAAATTTTTCATGTTGAAGGAAGTCAATTAATTTAAATTCTACTTTTGATCTAAACAATAATCAATAGATTAATTGAAACAAAACTTCTCATTTAAGAAATATGTATTAGAAATTATTTGTTTTCTCCAATCAATTATATATAGATTTAATTAAACAATTATTTTTAAAAATAAATGTTAATAGAAATTATTATTTTAAACAAACAAAAAGATATGGATTTAATAAAACATGTTTCCCATCAAGGAACATTGCTTAATATTTGATCGATCCAAAATCTAATAGATAAAAAAGACAAATAACTTGCATTGCAAAAAGATTTATTAACCAATTTAAACACATCAGCAATTTCAGTGCTCAAGTGTCATTTTAACTTCAAGGGCGGCCAAACATTGATCTTACAAACGCCTTAAAGGGATAGTTAAATGAAAGTTCGGTCAGTAATACTCTCCCTCATGTTGTTCCAACCCCGTAAGACTTTCGTTAATCTTCGGAACACAAATGAAGATATTTTTGATTAAATCTGAAAGCTGGATCACTCCTCCATAGGCTTCTAAGGGACTAAAACTTGACTATTTTAACAATGTCTTTAAAAACTTTTTGGAGCCGGCAAGTTTTAGTTCCTTAGAAGCCCATGTAGGAGTGATCCAGCTCTCAGATTTAATCAAAAATATCTTCATTTGTGTTCCGAATATGAACATAGGTCTTACAGAGTTGGAACAACATGAGGCAGAGTAATTACTGACCGAACTTTAATTTTTGGGTGAACTAACCCTGCAGAGAATTAGGGAAATGCAACAATTTCTCAGTTTCAACACTACCAGAAATGCAGCTGTAGTTAAGTATTTCACTATCTCTACTCCAAATGTTGTCAACAAAAAATACATTGCTGAAAATACATGGAAGCACAGAGTTCCCTTTCGAAGGGAACTCAACAATACGTCGAATGACGCTATGGGGGAACGCCTCAGGCGTGACAGGTGTCTGAAATCAAATATCAACTCACAGTAATCAGGTTGACCGGCGACAGCCCGTGCATCATCAGCTTGAATGATGAGCGCGTCAATCTGGATGTATAAGAAGGGCGCCTTGAAACCGTGACAACATCTTTTCGTCTTCAGGGACTGTTTGTCTGTTTTCGATATCAACGATTCAAGATGAAGCGTGCAGAGAAGCGGCAAAAGAATACTTTCCGCAAGTGTGCTGATCCGTGTCTTAGATATTTGACACCGGAAGATCCACACGATCTGTGTGTGTTCTGTCTGGGTGAAGAGCACGCGCGGGAGGTTCTCGAGGGAGCTTCTTGCGCGAACTGCGAGGGTTTTTCCATCAAAACTCTCCGCTCTCGTCTGTCCCTCTTCTCGAGGGAAGTGGGTACGGCATCTGAACCCCGCGGTGCTGGTCCCGCTCGGGCTGAGGCTCGGCGGCGATTGAGCTCGTGGGGCTCTCAGATGGAGCTGGCGGATCAGCTGGAAAGGGGCGTTAACCTTTCGGATGATTCACCAGCTGACGAGGACGTATTACAGATCAATGATGAGGATGTGCTCTCTCTCTCTGATGGATCTGTAAATGATTCTCTTCGGGCCGGGCAAGAGTTGGCTTTGGATGATGTCAGTTTGGTTGAGACCGAACCATCTCAGCCCTCTTGTCCAGTGTACGCTGAGCTGGTGGATGTTATGGGGCGCGCCACGAATAGATTACAGCTAGAATGGAGGCGCATCCGGGAGGAGCCCGTTCGTGGTATTTTGGACGACCGGTTCCTCCCCACCCGTAAACCACCAGCTCGGTTGAGCCTTCCATTTCTTCCTGCTCTCCACTCTGAGATCGAGAAGGCATGGAAGAACCCGTTCTCTGCGCGTCTCCATCTGCATCAGCGGGCTAGTTTCGCTGATGTGGAGGGAGCCGCAGAGCATGGGTATGTGTCAATGCCGCCAGTAGACGAGACGTTGGCTAACTATCTCGCCTCTGGTCGGCCATCATCACTAGAAGCTCCAACCCTGCCATCCAAGGCGCTCAAAACAACTTCACGCTTGAATGGCAGAGCGTACAAGGCGGCAGGTCAGGCGGGTGCGGTTCTGCACACCCTCGCGGTCCTTCAGGCCTACCAAGCTGACCTGCTGCGGGACCTCGATCAGGGGGCTGGTTTGTCCCCTGACGCGGTCGCGGAGCTGCGCCGCACCACGGATTTGACTCTCCGGGCCACCAAGCAGTCTGCGGGTTCCATCGGTCGTGCGATGGCTGCTATGGTGGCCACGGAGAGGCATCTGTGGCTCAACCAGGCTGACATCGGGGAGAAGGATAAGACTTTTCTCCTCGATTCGCCGGTTTCGTCTTCTGAACTTTTCGGACCTTCCGTCGAGACGGTGGTTGAGAAGTTCAGGGAGGCGAAGGCGCGTTCCGCGGCATTTAAGAGCTGCATACCGCGGAGGTCCTCGGCCCAGCCCAGGCAGGCGGGAGAGCCCGGTCCGTCGTGGTCTGAGGATCACAGGCGGGCCCAGAGGGCTAGTGTCGCCTCCCGTGCGCCCCCTCCTTCCAATAGGGGGAGCAGGGCGCGCAGGAGACGAAACTCCCGCGGGAGGCGGGATCTTAGAGAGGTGATGCAGGATAAACGTTCTTAGACATCGCCTCTTGGGATCCTGTCTCCTAACACCATCGCTCCCAGGCTCTTCCTACATCAGGCCTGGGGTGGGGCCCATGATGAATTAAGAATTTCTGATGGCCCGCCTCAGCTTGGTGTTAGGAGCGCCTTTGTTTCCCTGGTTTATTAGTAAAAAATAGTGGAAATGGTTTTTGAAAAAGCAATGACTCTGTTTCTCTTCTTTTTCAGAAATCGTCTCCTGTACAGAGCCGGGGATCATGGTGAGCGAGGTGATGTGTAAAAAAAAAAAAAGAAAAAGAGGGAAACAATGTGACTGCCAGGTTACAGGCCTCACTAGGCCTTCCTGGTTATGAGCTCCCACTTGTTGTGGTCGCCGGGTTATAGGCCTCACCAGGCCTTCCTGGTTATGAGCTCCCACTTGTTGTGGTCGCTAGGTTACAGGCCTCACCAGGCCTTCCTGGTTATGAGCTCCCACATACTGTGGTCGCCAGGTTACAGGCCTCACCAGGCCTTCCTGGTTATGAGCTCCCACATGCTGTGGTCGCTGGGTTACAGGCTTCACCAGGCCTTCCTGGTTATGAGCTCCCACATACTGTGGTCACCAGGATACGAGCTCTCACATACTGTGGTCGCCAGGTTATAGGCCTCACCAGGCCTTCCTGGTTATGAGCTCCCACACATTGTGGTCGCCAGGTTACAGGCCTCACCAGGCCTTCCTGGTTATGAGCTCCCACATACTGTGGTTGCCAGGTTATAGGCCTCACCAGGCCTCCCTGGTGATGAGCTCCCACACATTGTGGTTGCTAGGTCACAGGCCTCAAAGGGGCCTTCCTGGTTATGAGTTCCCACATACTGTGGTAGTCAGTTTACAGGCCTCACCCAGCTTTCCTGAATGTGGGCTCCCACATGATGCGGTAGCCAGACTACAGCCTCACCACCTTCCCTGAGCACTTTGCTCCCACTCTGTGGTCACCAGGCTTCAGGCTTCATTGGCCTTCCTGGTTGTGAGTTGTCACATGTCAGGTTGCAGGCTTCACCAGGCCTTCCTGAATGTGAAACCCCCACTTTTCGTGGTCGCTAAGTTGTAGTGGTGAGTCTTCACATGTCAGGCTGCAGGCCTCAGCGGCCTTCCTGAATGTGAGCTCCCCATGCATTGGGACTATCGGGTGTTAGGCCTTGTCAGGCCTTCCTGATTATGGGTTCCCACTTGTTGTGGCTGCCAGGTTACAGGCCTCAAGTTCGGCCTTTCTGAATTCAGAGTGAAGTACACTAACTCCTACTTCACCTATTATTGTGGTAAATCACATGACTGGATGTCTTGTGTACTTTCTAAAATCCATTTTGTATGGTAAGGGTCACGCGTGGTATGCTTCGGTCCCTTCTTATGTGGCTCAGACCCCGGTCTTCCCTTGGGTCCCACTTTAAGTGGCGTCCTGTCACTGGCTACAGGGACGCCCTTCTCTGGCTAACTTCTGGAAGAAGTAGCTTCCACTTGGTGGAGTAAGCTCCCACAGGTTGTGGTCACCAGGCTGGGTCTCACTGACCGTCCTGAGTACGAGCTCCCACCCAATGTGGTCGCCAGGTTTCAGGCCTTACCAGGCCTTCCTGGTCATGAGCTCCCACACACTGTGGTCGCCAGGTTACAGGCCTCAACAGGCCTTCCTGGTTATGAGCTCCCACATATTGTGGTTGCTGGGTTACAGGCCTCACCAGGCCTTCCTGAATTCAGAGTGAAGTACACAAACCCATACTTCACCTATTATTGTGGTAAGTCACCCGACAAGATGTCTTGTGCACTTTTCAAAATCCATTTCTTATGGTGAGGGTCACGCGCAGTATGCTTCGGTCCCTTCTTATGTGGTTCAGACTCCGGTTCTTCACTTTGGGTCCCACTCTAGATGTGTCTTTGTCGCAATACATTACGACAGGCACTTCCCTTGTTCGAGCTATCTCCCACAACTGGTGGTTTTAGGTCTCATTAGACCTTTTTCGAAGGTAGCCCCACATTGTGGGTCTGTCAGGTTCTAGCCTCTGGCTTCCCTGAAGGATGAGCTTCCACATGCTGTGGTCGTTGGGTTTTAGGCCGCACAACGTACGGCCTCCCTGACATGAGCCCTCATGTATCGGAGCTCCCCACACATGGGGTCATCAGGTCTTAGGTCTCTTTGACCTTCCTGATTTTGATCCCTCTCTTACTTCCTCAGTGCTCAAAAGCGAGCACTGGGTGGATTGAGTGTACGATTCCCATTGGTTCGAGGTTGAGTCACACTCTCCGGAGGATCCCGTCTCTGTGATCCGAAACTCGATGGTTTCCGCCAGCTTCGCGGGCCTTCAGTTTTTGGATGACTTTTCTAGGCAATTTCCAGAGGCTCTGTCTTGGACGGACAGGCTATGGCCAGACTGTGTGTCTTAGTACAGATCACCAGGCCAGCCTGGGGGCATTTCAGGAGGAGTGTTCTCCTGAATAGTGACTGGCTGGGGGTCTCTTTGCCCCCCTAGCCACACTCCCTAGAAGGGACCCCTTCTATTTTGAAAGTTGTGGTCCTAAAGCCTTTGAGCTGGCCCTGATTTACTCACGTTATTACGTTCTGGTTTTTCTTGGTTCATTAGCTTGGGCTATGACCGGTAGGGAGTGCTGTCACTGACAGCCCGATGTAACATAGGGTGAGTGGTTTCAGTGTTCCTTGGAATTACTGGTTCTGACAGTTGTCACTGCCTTTCGGCATGCACTCCCCTCAGCATGGCGGAGTGGGTATTTCGTTCCCCATAGCGTCATTCGACGTATTGTTGAGTTCCCTTCGAAAGGGAACGTCTCAGGTTACGACTGTAACCTATGTTCCCTGAGAACAGGGAACGAGACAATACGTCTCGTTGCCATGCCTCGGGGCCTGCCTGCAACAGTCCCTTCAGACGATAGGATGTTGTCACGGTTTCAAGGCGCCCTTCTTATACATCCAGATTGACGCGCTCATCATTCAAGCTGATGATGCACGGGCTGTCGCCGGTCAACCTGATTACTGTGAGTTGATATTTGATTTCAGACACCTGTCACGCCTGAGGCGTTCCCCCATAGCGTCATTCGACGTATTGTCTCGTTCCCTGTTCTCAGGGAACATAGGTTACAGTCGTAACCTGAGACGTTTTTCAACTAAACTTGTCGCAATTTTATCTGAACTAGACTGCTTCAAGACATGACAGGTACTTCTACTAAAATACAGGACCTATTACTTAAACTGTAGCCAGTCACTTAAAACATTTTTTACAGATTTAAACTGTGTGCAGAACCTGAATTAGTCCTTTGATATAACTAGAACTAGTTAGAAAGCCCTTTAAGCTCTATTGTAGAGCTGGTCATAGAGCCTCTTGACTTTTTTGGTCATGCCTTTTGGGTCCAGGTCCATGATGACTTTCTGGATGTACTCAAATGTCAGTTTTATTGTCTTAGGATACTCTAGATTGAAAGCATAAAGAAGGCCCAGAAGAATGGAAACCGCATTTGCCGCTCAGAACCTCTTGACTCTCTTGACGATTGCGATGGTTTCTTGCTGAAGGACTTGTTCAGCCTCTTCCTTTTCTGACACCTGGAAAAGAATTTAGGGAGGAAAAAAAAGAAAAGAGAAAGAATAATTAATCGATACAGGTTGGGTTTCCCCCAGATTAACAACTAACAACTAATTATAAAATTGTTTTTGTATTAATTCCTTTTTGAAATATAAATACAAGTCTATGCGACTGTTATACGAGTCTATGAGAATTATTGAAACTGCACACTTACCAGCGCATGAGACTCTGATTTTAGTGGAAAGGTATTGTATCTCTATTTGAAATTTGCTCACAGACTGTTTTCAGACATATATCTGAACAGCCTTAGCTAGAATTTTCCCATTGCTAAATAAATCTTGATTTACCAGAAAATCCTTGATGAGGTCCTCCACTTCTTCTCCCATGTAAACAGTTATACTTTTTAGAGCAATCTCCCTCTTTACAGCAACGTCAGTATCCTGCATCAAGAAAGATAGTAAAAATATGGAAAAATTAAAATGGTTAAAGGGAAAGTTCACTTTGAAATTAAAGGAGAATTCCGGCGCAAAATGAACCTTTGGTCTAATAAAACATTGGTACCTAGTCAACCGTTCTCTGAGATTTGTTTTCATGATAATTGAATGTAAAGAGTTTTATCTCTAAAAACTGTTTAGCGTATAACGCTGGTAATGGGGGCATTTAATAAGTAAAAAGAAATCACTAGTTAATACCACGAACAAGGCTCAAAATAGCCCCATACAAACACAGAAACATAATGAGGGTCCCTACATACAAAACGAAGCATTGAGAACTTTGTAAGTGTACAGACCATTTAATAAGAAGATATATTATAAAGACAGTCCACTTCGTGCATACAGGCGGCGCCATCTTTGGAAAACCGTCTCGACAAGTCCAACCACGAACGACGTGCCAACTTCTGAACTGTGTGAACAGCGTTCGTGGTTCGAATTGTCGAGACTGTCTTTATAATATATCTTCTTATCAAACGGTCTGTACTCTTACAAAGTTCTCAATGCTTCAGTTTGCATGTTTGGACCCTCATTATGTTACTGTGTTAGTGTGGGGCTATTTTGAGCCTTGTTTGTGGTATTAACTAGCGATTTCTCTTTACTTATTATATGCCCTCATATACTAGCGTTATACACTAAACAGTTTTAGAGATAAAACTCTTTACATTCATTTATCATGAAAACAAATCTCAGAGAAAGGTTGACAAGGTACCGATGTTTTATCAGACCAAAGGTTCATTTTGCACCGGAGTTCTCCTTTTGGTATGTTTTAGCTTACCTCAAGGGCAGCAAAGATGTAGATGTCTTTGTTTCCACAGTATTTGAAATTTTTATATTTTTAGGTCAAACCGTTTTTGTCTGTCAGTCATATAATGCAGGTCTATGGTCACCACCTCAAAGAGCATGCACAGAGAAGTCCAAATTAAACATGATTTAAAAATTAATTTCAAAGTGAACTCTCTTTAAGTCAATCCATGCATTTACTGTCAGTCTGTCAAGGTTTGCTAAAGGTGCTTTAAGAGTTGTTGGGAATATTTTGCCAAACAAAATGGAGGCTAGCTAGACCCTCCCTCCTCTTATTTGTACGTTTGGTACAATTCTGGGCATTGTTAGTGGGGTAAATTACGAGATACACACCTGGCGCTGTTAGCGCCTTCACTAAGCCAATTGGCTGATTTCCCTAAATAAGCTCTAATTTTGTTATAATTTGATATAAATTTGTTTTGTTATATTGTTATATTGCAACCATGGGAAAAAATACTTCTGGGGGTGTTTGGCTCGATGTCATGGTATAAATGACTCTAGGTTGATTTTACTCCAGATCATCCTTTTAAACATGAAAAACATGACGAAAGTGCTAAGTATATGAAACCTCCAGCTAAAACTGTTCCAAGACCATGTCCACTGCTAAAAATAATGTATATTGAAAATGTATTGACGACTTGAGATGACATGATGGTGAACATTAAAGTAAAAAACATATATACCTTTTCTACAATTGGCAGCAGCTTTGTCTTCTCACGAATGGCTCCACCCTTCTTTCTGACCACCTGCATTAATTCACTGCACCTCTCATCGAGCTTTTCCATGAATTTAGCTTCAAGGGGTATTGTGGTGAAGAGAACTCAAGAACTCAGCATTCACCTAGTGAAATATATGTATATACATATTATATATATATATATATATTTTAACAATTCTAATGTACCTCTTGAACTTCTAAGAGTCCTGGCCATCTCTCAATGATACTGAGCAAAGATGTTTTCTTGTCGACAATTTCTTGCCTGATGAATGCAAACGTCTGAGCCATCTTCTCTCTTATAGTTTTGACATTGTTCTTTTTCTTTACCTCAGATAAGAGGGCTATTCTCTCTTGCTCCATGGACTCTGGGGTCTCGTTGAGAGGTAGAGATGGGTAATGGTTAGACTCAGCTCGTCTGGGTTTCTTTATGTTCTTTGCAGGGTGGGCATCCATTGGAGACTTTCTTTTCATTGTGTTGACGGTCAGCTCGTCAGATGATGAACTGTGCGATTTCAGGTATGTGCGATAATTATACATCTTCGTCTTGAGTCTCTGTTTCCATCCATAACTGTGGTTGAAGCTTCCAGGTGTGTCTGTGTGAGTGTCTCTGCCACTTCGCTCAAGTCTGCATCTCTAGGATAAGATTTGTAAGAAAAGATTTTGTCAGTGAGTGTTTCCAGTATGTTTGAAAGCATTTTAGAACTGGGAGTAAGTCTAACCAGGCTTCTCTGGTACTAAGTTGGGATTGTGTTGAATGAGAGAAAGTTGGGATGACAAACACCTTGGGCCACTGCTCCTTTCTGTAGGTATTAGAGGAATGGCTGCTGGCGGGTAACAAGTCATCTAAGCTTGCAGAGATACATGAATCATCTTGGCTGTGAAAATTGCCCTTATCCGCAGACATGTCAACTGGATCAAAGAATAGAGTCACAGGGGGTTCAACATGAATAACTTTCAAAGAGGCAAGATCCTTCAGTTCTGAGGTTGAAGTTAAGTTAACCCAAGTGCCAAAATCCGCATCGTAGTACTGAAGCCGTATTTCATTAGGTAGACCACAGACGGTTTTTATTTTCTGGATGACTTTGTCAACAGAGGATGGGATGCCATTTGGAAGCTCCAACTTGATGCGGTTGTCCTCTTCTAAAATCACCAGGAGCCGTGTGATGCCCGCCATGCTTTGAGATCCTCTGAGTAGGATGAAAATAGAGAAAGACATTAGAAATGTGTACAACTATTTTTTGGGGGGTTGAATGATTAGTGGGTGCTATGAAGTTCATATTAGAGGCATAAAAAAATTAATTATCATTGTGAATCAAATCCACTGTGACCTTCATTAATGAATATGTATTTGACCCAACCCTTAAAAGACATAACTTTATGCAAAGCTTAAACTTGAAAATATCTCTTGAGTGTAATAAGCCGCATTGCCCCAACTGTGTAGTCTACCAGGGGGTAAGGATCGGTTAGTTGAGATGGCTCCAGAACTTCAATCTCCTTTGAAGGTGAGGTTTCAAGTTGATAGGCTCTGAATTGTTCCATGTACCAATAACTTAGTTTCCGAACAATGAAGACCAATTCTTTTTTGAGAATCACCATCAGGATGATTTCAGTGAAGGCAGGCATTCCTTCAGTTGAGCCATATGGAAGGATCATTCCAAGTCTGTAGGTAAATCCATTATAGGTGACATTTTCAGACAAAAAAACTTCCTTCACATTTGGGTATTTGTGTTTAACAGCCTGTGCAATATCATCTTTCAGGACATCAATGCTAATTGTTGAACACTTGTTAACTTCCAATAAAGGTTTAGGAAAGTTGAATGAGTAGAGCTGGTGTGCCAGAGACAACTGGTGTCTCTCTGCCAAGGAATACAACAAGTTTTTAAAGCAGCTAGTGTGTCGTGCAACTCTCTTAAAAAAGCTTTCCTTCAAATCTTAAAGTCCAAAGTGAAACAAGAGGTCCAAACTGATAAATTAGCTGCGGGTAGTGTTCCAAGAAGTGATGCTTTGGAAGCAAGTTGGAGTCTGGGAAAACCTCCTTGAACCTTACTCTATGCTCAGAGATTTTGAAATTTAAATAAGCTATTTTTTCATCAGTATGTATGTACAGGTGTGACAACAAGGTCAACAATGTCCTTTAAGTCAGTGAGGAGATTCCAGGCAGGTTCTTCAGCAGATACTTTCTGTCCCAAGAGAAGTGGCAAAAACCTGATCAAACTCCAATTCTCGTGAGTATTGCCACCAACTGTTTTCCTTTTTGAATAGGAAAGTGGCACAGGATGGGGGGAATTTGCTTTATCTTTCCACTTGAAGGGAAAAGTTTTTATGGAGTCATTCAAAAACTCCAAGGTAAAGTACTTCTTTGAGGTGAAAACAGAGAGACAAAGAGCTATTTCATGAGGAACAATCCCTTCAAATAAATCATGAACCATGTCTGGTGGGAAGCCAGTAGTGACATTAAAATGAGCAAGTTTTTCGGACAAAACACAAGTTCTCTTAACGCCAAAAAAATTGGCCAACGATTCCTCCTCAAGTGTTTTAAGATGTCTTGCGGGCCCCTCTGTCCTTAATGAGAAGGTTCCACTCGCTACGTCCCTCGTCTGAATTTCTAATTTCGAAGCTGTACAAAACCTACAAAGATAAGCACTTGAAAAACTCTCCACAAAACCAGCACAACCATGAGCACCTAGGTTATCAGCAACAACACATTGCACTGTGCCCTTTACAGATTTTCCTAACTTGCTCACAAATACACCATATTGCTCTAAAATGACTATATCATTAATCAAAGGCTCTAAAACTGTGTTAAATCCATACTCTTTTACATCATCACTTTTTATCAATGCAGCCAATTAGATTGATGACAATGAAGAGTGCGAACCAGGTGGCAGATTGCCTAAAATCCAGTACAGAGCACAGATTTTATGCTTTTTACGTGAGGTGCCAAGGGGATTGCAAACCTCAAAATCATCTATATACAGAATTATTGAAACTGCACACTCATTTGAGAAAAGGAGGTGTTCTTTAAATATCGCACCATCCCAGAGAGGCCAACTGAGGCCAACTTAAGCTCAACATCTTCTATCAAATCTTTAGGTTCTACAAAAGTTGGTTCTTGAAATATTACATCCTCATTCAAATCAATGTCACTGTTAACTGAATCAAAAGCAGAGGAAGAGAAGAGTGATCCGTGAACTATGCCAGGTTTAAGATCTCTTACTGTACACACTTTGTGTTTTCTCCATTTGTGAGTGTGGAAACTTCCATATACATTGGTTTGATATGAACAGTCAACATACATACAAGTAACTGATTCATTATTTTTCAAATGTTGGCCAATGTGGTGAAAAAAAAGTCAGTTTCAGTAGCAAGTTGGTTGCAGTCACAAACGTGGCAAAATGTGAGACGTCTTCTATAGATGAATGCGGAGAAGGGTGGTGTGTACATAGATGCTTCAGTAGAGCATTCCAGGTTTTGCATGAACATGGGCAGCTTTCATACAGGCAGAGATAAGAGGTGTGCCTTCCATATTGTTGATGATTGAGTCTGTTGTGTTTTAGCAAGTCAGATCTTCTGGTACATGAATAGATACAATGTTTGCATCTCCACATCCGTTTGTTAACCAAAAACCCTCAACACCCACAAAAAAAAAAAAAAAAAAAAGCTAATATTTGGATTCTGCAAAAGTACCTGCACTTCTAGGGTTTTTTTCCCACTACAACAGAAGCTATGATAGAGTTGAGGCCGATGAGATGTTTCCACCTGAGAACTCCAATATCCTGCATAAGAGAGAGAAGGGAATGAGAGAGGCCCAGCCAGAACATCTTGGCAAAAGTCAAAAATATAAAGTACTATAAATTAATTTAATTTATCATTTCAACAGATTTGAATAATCACACAGTAATTCATTTTAACTTTTTTAAAGCATCATAATATTGAAATTACATTATAAAAAGAGCGAATAAAAAGTTTTTATTTTTTTATTTTAAGTAATTTCATTTTTTTATAAAATAAATGTTTGCAATCATGCCAGCTTTTTTGGGGGGAGAAGACTTTCTCGGATGATCTCGTAATAGGCTATGTTGAATTGTAATATAAGATTTATTATAACACTGTAATGAAAGAGTGCAATGGATATTAGAGAAAATATTACTGTTTAACTGCAGTTGGAATGGAGTAAGGAACGGAAGCAAAACTTATTCTAAACTATAGACAGTTTTCACCGACGTCACGTTCTGGGCGGTAACCCGGATGTACAGCCATTATGGAGGCACTCGGATGTAAACAACAGCATGGACTGCACTGTTTACACTAACTGAACACATTGTTACAGTAAAAAAAAAAACAGTAGTTGCGAAATCATATAGAGAAGGACTTAAGCAGGAGAGAGTGCAAAATTGACAAACTAAAGTTAATATGTGGTAAATGTCCGAACTAGCTTCTCTAACCCGTACTGTACTCTTTTTTTCTATTTCTTATCCTGACATAGCTTAAGTTCAGATTGTCAGTCCCAAAAAAACACGTGAAATCCGTTCAAAGCTACATGTGATACCCTATTCACATTGACATTCTATGTTAAGTTAAACGTCAGGGGTTAGAGAAAACATGCTGCAAGTGCCAAGTCGCTGCCGAAACAATGCTGTGCTGTTGCAAAGTGCTAGACGAGCAGAAAATTACTATTTCTGAAACATATTTCGAAACCAGTGCAAACAAGAGCATGGAAAAATCTGTACAGCCTCCAGTTCTGCAGCTCAAAATGCAGTATAGTCCATGGCGGCGGTGGCTAAACATTTTAATGTTCTAAAATTTCAATAAGACAACATCTCTAATGCAAATGCAAACCCTTCCTTCAGTGTCAATGTCAGTGCCGTATTGCCCAAGAGCTGCATGGACTCACAAATCGGATCTGAACAGTTGCGATACACTGTGGACATAATTTTAGATCAGATTTCAATCGGACACAAAGATAATCGGATTTGGACTGACAGTGTGAATGTAGCTATAGTTAACTACGACAACATTTTAGCCATATTCAAAGCTTCATTTAACGTTACACATAATGTGGTTGATGAGCGGATGCTGTGCCTCTCTCAACCACAAACGCCTTCTTTCATCAGTTTTTGCACTCTTCTCTTTAACTTTTGGCTGTCTATAGAACTCGAAATGTTTTTCCCAATGCGACCGATTAGTACAGACCAAAACTAGACCTTTTTTCTGCAGAAATAATCAGTGAAATTTGCGAGTCCGTTCAGATCAGTGGCATTGTTTATGTTCAGTGCCTCCAAAATGGCCGACTTCCGGATTGATGACGTAACTTAGCTCTTACAGCATCCTGTGTTTAAATGGGCTATATGCACGCATAAATTCCGCATTTGACGCAAGGATGCTCGTCCATTTCCGGTTGTGGAGATTTAAGCGGAGGAAAACCGAGGAAAACGGGATTATGGCAGAGTCTTCAAAATTTACTGTCCTCCAGTCTTTGAAACGAAACGTACATACGTTTAGATGTAATTTTATATATAGTTGTTTATTTAATATAATTTTAAAAAGAAGCATAAACACAACGAGGGGTGTCTGTTTTATCTGTTTTTGTGACTAACGTTTCTTTAGTATAACCATGGAGTATAAAATTCAATATAAATTCTCGGTATTGTATTGGACTCTACGATCGGCGGAAGTTATCGAGCATCCTTACACCTTCACCGGAAATACCGCCGTGCATAGAGCCCATTCAATGTGCCTTTACGTTTTACTGCCCCCCTGTGTCCTATGGCTAGTACTATGTTTTTGTTTAAAAACCAACCGACGTCGCCCGATTGGCGCCAATGCAGCATTTTTTTTTTTTTAGAAATAAATTGTGTATTTCGTTAGGCATAAATGCGCTACCGAACCATTGAACCAGCCCCTTAACATGTATGTTAGCTTATTCACTTAAGTTAATTGATCAGGTTAATTGTTTTAACATTATTATACGGCTGACTCGAGATACGTTCAGTTCAATGCTTAAACGTTCACGTTAATCACCATTGTAAAATCAAAATAAGCCACGGGTTTTCTTTAAACGTATGTTGCGTTTTGAAATCGGTCAGGAATTGATTAACGTCGACATATTGTGTAAAGTTAGCTAACGTTAGCCAACACTAACATTTTCAAACTGACGTAAGTTACATAAAATTGGCATAAAATTAATGTTAAGCTACCATTACTATAAATACAGCCGCACATTTAACAATAAATGGTTGTTTATTTCACTTACCAGAGTTTTTCTGCGATGCATGCAACTTGATTCTCTCTTGTCTGGTCCAGTAATGATTGATTGTGATCCACCACGGAGCGACTTGAAGAGCGGTCTGGTGACTGTCACTGGTCGAGCGCTGGCACGTGACGTGTGTAACCTTGAAATTGTACATTCGTCGAAACTATTTTTTCTTATTTAAGATCTTAATGAAAAATATTTATATTTAGAAATGTTTAGAACGAAAAAAAATATAAATTGAAGAATAAAACAAATAATAGTAAACTGAAATGAAAGAAAAAATATTAATTGAACGAGGTACTGCTTGAAAACCTCTTTTTCGGTGTAATTTACTCACCATCAAGCCATCCTTGGTGGATGACTTTTTTCTTTTAACCAGACACAATCGGAGTTATATTAAAAAATATCCTGGCTTTTATGAAATTTGGGAGATGTTTTCAGAATTTGTTAAAGGAGATTTGTTAAAGAAGAGGCTATACTGATGAGTGTATGATATAAAGCGCTGTATGTTTAAGGATGATATTTTGTATTTTTTATAATCGACTGCCAGGGTTATTGTGGAGGGGGAGGGATTTGAGTAAGTTATGTTTGTACTTAAGTGAATTTTATTATGTCAGTATGTTAAATGTGTTGTAAAGTTCAATAAAGATGTAAAATCAAAAAAAAAAAAAAAAAGTGAATAGAAACTTAAAGGGTTAGTTCACCCAAAAATTCTGTCAGTATTTACTCACCCTCATGTTGTTCCAACCACGTAAGACCTTCGTTCATCTTCGCAACACAAATTAACATATTTAAGATATTAAGATCACTCCTGCATACTAGTCCATAGGCTTCTTGAGGGAATGACTTGCTGTCCTCGAAAAGTCATTAAAGACATCGTTAAAATAGTCCAAGTGACTACAGGGGCTCAATCTTAAGTTTATCAAACGACGAGAACACTTTTGTGCGCAAAAAAAACAACAAAAATAACGACTTTATTTCAACTCCATTTTCTAATTTTCTAATTTTCTAAAAATTCTCATTTTCTAATTCATTACCGGTGTTTTGTTTTGTTCTATACTCTGCGCTTCCGTGTTCATCAACAAGGCATGTGTCGGGTCAGAGTTCACTCCAGAACTAGACTCTCGTACGGCCGTTACCAGAAGCCAGTGATTCTAGTTTATAAAGTTATAAATATGGATATTTTTCTTACAAAAACTTTGCTTTGCTTCAGAAGGATTTATTAACCCCACATGGAGCCATATTGGATTACTTTTAGGATGGATGAATGGGGATGCTATTTGTTTGCGTTTTTTTTTTTTTTTTTTTTTTTTTTTTTCCAAAATCTCACTCACATTATTAAGCTTTGAAGAGCCATTTAAAAAAAAATAATATTCCGATTGTGTTTGGCTGAAAGAAAAAAAGGTTTGAAGGTGAGTAAATTATAGGTTAATTTTTATTTTTGGGTGAACTATCCCTTTGAACTTCAATACAGATAGGTGACAACTAATGAATCAAATGATGAATAACCATAGTAAATAATGACAAAAAGGAACACAGGGAACAGGAAACAAATGAGTGAACTAAAAGTCCTTGAAAATGAAACAAAGGCTTACACTTGTCAGTAACATGCGGCCGATATCCGGTTGTTATCCACATACACATTGAAAACAGAAGTGCAAACACACTTCTTATCGGAATGTTATCTAATCAGCGTGTCCAGGTTCGGAGGTAGTCGAGGACGCATTGTGATCAGATCTAAGTAATATTAACGCAATCCATCCATTGTGTCTGCATTCACAGGTGGACGTCATATAAATCCCCTCCCAGCGTGGCTGTCAGAAAACAATGGCCTGACGCAGTTTAGACAGGCAGTTTAAACTTATTTGATCCTTACAATAAACGTCAATCTTTAAAACAGTTTATTAAGACTTACATGATACTATGTGTGTCATTTTTAATTGTGCAACATTATCTGAACAAGGCAATTGCCTGTACAATCAGTCAGTAATGATATCATAATGAAGAGCTGCATGCTGCTTCGTCAGAGGAACAATTGGAATCTAATTTTTTTAATGGTTTAAATGTTTTTATTGTCAGCTCGTTTATCAAGCTCCCATTTCTGTCAATATAGTCATTGCGCGCTATAACCTTATTAAACCCAGATGATCTATGATGTGACTTGTTTAACATGGTCAACCCAGTTATTTTTGTATAATCAACTCTGGAAGTATTCCCTTCGTTCAAAAAAATTGATTTTGTGACTGGAGATTGCTTTTTTTTACAGAAAAGTAAAGTGAGTGAGTGAAAGCAATTGGTACATTGTTTAATTGGTATCATCTTTACTGTTAATGTCCTAATTTACAGTTAAAGACCCAATTTAAATATTATGCAGGAAACAGAAATCCGATCAGATTATCCAGATACAGAGGCTACCTAATGTGAACAAATGTAAACACTCTTTGTCGTGATTGGCTAATGATCCGATCTGCTTGGTCACGGATATAGCATGTTAATGCAAAGTGGAAACGCAGCCTAAAACTAACTAAACAGAACGTAATTGAGACATGAGGCTGCTTCCCCCAAAATCTGGATTGTTTTTTCAACCAACATTGTATTTTCTCAGCATTGATGCTGGTGGGAAAATATTAGATCATTTTTGCTCTGCAAGGTTTCATGGTTGAAGAAGCATTCAGCCATGGCCTGGTGCACTGATTCTTTAGTATCTGTGAACATCTGTAGCCTCCTTAGCTTCTGCCAATGAACTCTAATATTCAGCTGATCAACCTTGTTTACTTCCTCTTGACTCAAGCGAAAGGTCTTCAAGGAATTGGGAATTGTCATCCTGCCCTTGATATAAGATGCCTGACATTGTTGGATATTTCCAACGCAATATTTCATATGCACTCCTCTCCACGTTTTGAGACATTTGGAGACATTATGGATTTCAAATGGAGATATTATTTATGCACTCTGACTATCACTGATAGA
>NW_024121455.1:4291721-4380330 GCF_016745375.1 Pimephales promelas
TTACCAATGCTTAATTTTTAACAATCAGTAACATTACAAAAAAATAGCAAAACGTCTCGGGGTTATGACTATAACCCTTGTTTCCCTGAGAAGGGAACGAGACACTGCGCCTCGATAAAATCGACTCTTTTGGGGGACGCTCCCTAAGCGTGCGCCTCGAAGTATGAATGAAACTAATCCAATCCTGATTGTGTTGCGTCGTGACGTAACATGTGACGCATACCCGGAGTATAAAAGTGACGCTGTCACAACACACACTAGCCTCGCGAATGAAGCAAGACGCTCAAGGGTCTGAAAAGGGGGCGTGGCAACACGACGCAGTGTCTCGTTCCCTTCTCAGGGAACAAGGGTTATTAGTCATAACCCGAGACGTTCCCTATCGAGGGAACTCAACACTGCGTCGATAAAATCGACTCTTTGGGGAACGAGTACCCACTAGGCCACGCACCGAACAGACCCGCCCAGAGTGAAACTGATTAGGCAACTCAGCAAGGGCCGAGTACGTGTGCACCGGGCGTACTGGGAAGGCTGAGACTGTAAAACCTGATGAAAGTATGCGGGGTAGCCCAGCCGGCTGCCTCACAAATCTCCTGCAGAGGTACTCCCGACAGAAGGGCCCTAGAGGAAGCCATGCCTCTAGTCGAGTGAGCCCTTAAGGCAAAGGTGAAGGAACCCACGCACCTTGTAAGCCTCAGTAATAGCCTGACAATCCAGTTACTTATAGTTTGTTTGGTCGCCGGGAGCCCCCTCTTAGGTGACCCAAAGCATACTAACAACTGGTCAGATCTTCTCCAAGAAGCAGACTTTCCAAGTATACACTCAAAGCTCTGACGGGGCAGAGCAAGTGAAGCCTCTCTTCTCCCGCCGACACTGAGGTGGAGGATGGAATGCCTGAAGGACTACAGAGCGAGCCGTACTCGAAGGACTTTAGGCACGTAGCCCGGACTCGGGTGCAAAAAGGCCTTTACTTTTGCCAGGGCAAACTCCAAGCAAGCTGGCGTTACCGCCAGGGCCTGGAGATCTCCCACCTCTTAAGAGAGGTAATCGCTAAGAGAAAGACCATTTTCAACGTTAAGTCCTTAGGCGAAGCCGACTCTAAAGTTCGCAAGGGAGCGAGGGACAACCCTTCCAGAACTATTGCCAGATCCCAGGCAGGCACCCTGGACCTGATCGCCGGCCTCATCCTCCAAGCACCACGGAGAAACCCTAATGACCAATTGGTGCCTCCCCAGAGGTCCACCATCTACTGGCGCGTGGAAAGCCGAAACGGCAGCCACGTACACCTTAAGAGTGGACGGGGAGAGACCCGCAGAGAAACGATCCTGAAGGAATTCCAGAACTGAAGCCACTGGGCAGTTTACTGGATCCAACCTTCGTTCTCCACACCAAGTGTGAAACACCTTCCACTTGAGGCCATATAATCTCCTGGTAGATGGGGCCCTAGAGCTAAGTATGGTTTCAACCACCTCAGCTGATAAGCCAGCATTTAGGTACTGAACCCCCTCAGAGGCCAGACCCACAGCTTCCACAACTCTGGGCGAGGGTGAAGATTGTGCCCTCCGCCTGAGACAATAGATCCCTCCTCAGAGGAATCGGCCATGGCGGAGCTATGAGGAGTGATATTATATCCGAGAACCATACTCGTGTCGGCCATCTCGGGGCAACAGAAGTAGACTGATGCCCTCTTGACGGACCCTCTCCAGGACCCCTGGGAGCAGAGCGATCGGGGGGAAAGCATACAGGCGAAGCCTCGGCCAAGCCTGTACCATGGCATCCAACCCCAGCGGGGCTGGATGTGAGAGGGAGAACCAAAGTGGACAGTGGGACGTCTCTCGAGACGCAAACAGATCCACTTCCATCGGTCCGAACCTCTCCCTATCGACTTCACCACATCCGGATGAAGTCTCCATTCCCCGGCCTCAGCCCCTGCCTCGACAGGATGTCTGCTCCCCGATTCTGAACCCCTGGGATATACATTGCCCTTATTGACAATATCTTTCCCTGGGACCAAAGGATAATCTGATGCGCGCAGTTTGCACAGAGGGCGCGATCTGAGTCCCCCCTGACGGTTCAGATAGGCCACCACTGACGTATTGTCCGTCCGTATAAGGACGTGGCGACCCTCGATGTCTGGGAGGAAGCTCCTCAAAGCCTTGAATACCGCCATCATCTCCAGGCAATTTATATGCCAAGTGCGATGATGGTCCTGCCACAGACCCCTGGTAAAGCGGCCGTCCATGACCGCGCCCCAGCCCGTAAGGGAGGCGTCTGTCGAAACGGTTTCCCGGCGACATGACACCCCCAACACTGGCCCTTGGATAGGAACCAAGGCTTCTTCCATATTTGCAGAGACTGAAGGCACTTGCGCGTTACTCTGGGGTGAGAACCCCTTGGTCTTCAACCACCACTGGAGGGGCCTCATGTGAAGGAGGCCCAGAGGAATAATGTTGGATGCCGCTGCCATGAGGCCCAGCATCCTTTGAAAGTGTTTCACAGTGACGGCCTGACCTAGCCTCACCCTGGACACCATCGCCAGAATTGACTCGATACGTGCGGGAGACATACGTGCCTGCATTGTAATCGAGTTCCACACGACTCCCAAAAAGGTCGTGCCCTGGGACGGTTCTAGCACACTCTTCTTCAAATTGAGTCTTAACCCCAATTTTTGAATATGGCCAAGAACGACATCTCGATGCCGAACTGCCATCTCCCGAGACTGGGCCAAAATAAGCCAGTCGTCGAGATAATTCAATACGCGAATCCCCTGAAGTCTCAGTGGAGCAAGGGCCACGTCCATACACTTGGTAAATGTGCGGGGAGAGAGTGCTAGGCCGAACGGAAGAACCCGATATTGGTATGCTTCGCCCCCGAAAGCGAACCTCAGGTACCTCCTGTGACAAGGAAGGATGGAGATGTGAAAATAGGCGTCTTTCAGATCTATCGTGACAAACCAGTCCTCGGATCTGATTTGACTCACGATTGTTGGAATGGTCAACATTCTGAATTTGAACTTTCTCAGAGACCGGTTCAACACCCTGAGATCCAAAATTGGCCTTAACCCCCCATCCTTCTTTGGAACTATAAAGTACCGGCTGTAAAACCCGGACTCCCTGTCTACCGGAAGAACACGTTCTATGGCTCCTTTCGACAGCAGAGTCTGTACTTCTTGTTCCAGCACCTGAGCCTGCTCTGGGACCACCGCAGTGAGCACCACCCCAGAGAACTTGGGGGGCGGTGCGCGAACTGCAGTCTGTACCCAACTCGTATTATCTGCAGGACCCATGGAGATATGTTGGGAAGATGATACCATCCCTCTACAAAATCTGCTAAGGGTACCAGCCTCTCGAGGCTGGCCTCTGGTGTCTTTTCGCTGGAAATTGATGCGGCCCGAAGCGCTGTTAACGGCGGACCTGCATCTTTTCCTAGAGGGCCCCGTTGTGAGAACAACCTCGGTTGTCTCACTGCGGAGGGGGCAGCCCTCTGAAGTCCTGCCTTGGCTAGGACCTCTTTTCCGAAGTCCTCTTAGCTGAATGACGTCCCTCAGGTCGCCCCTCTGGCTGGAGGACTTCGGTTTTTGGGAGCGTTTCCTCTGTTGCCAAGACCCAGGAGGGGGGGCTCTAGAGGAAACGCTCTCCTTCTGCTCTGCCCTGTGGGAGGAGCTGGCTGATGGCTGGGGCTGCTTGCTTTGCCCCCCCCTACTAGATTTGGCCTTCGCTTTCCGGGGGAGGTACTGCTGGAACGCCGCAGATTGTTTTCTCGACTCCTGAAACCTGTCGACAACCGAATTAACGGCGTCGCCGAACAGGCCAGAAGCCGAAAGCGGCGCATCCAGCAGGAAGGACCTATCCTTTTCTTTAATACCGGATAAGTTCAGCCACAGATGCCTCTCCGTGGCCACCATGGCCGCCATAGAGCGGCCAATAGCGCTGGCCGCTTCCCTAGTGGCCCGGAGAGACAAATCTGCGGCCTTCCTCAACTCCGCGACATCTTCAGGAGTAGGCCCCTCCCCCTCATCCAAATCTTTCAGGAGGTCGGCCTGGTATGCCTGCAAAATCGCCATTGAGTGCAGACACGAACCAGCCCGACCCGCCGCCATGTAAGCCCTGCCCACCAATGCAGATGTCTCTCTGCAGGGCTTACTAGGCAACACCGGGGTCTTTAGGGAAGACGCCGATTCGGGAGAGAGATAGCTCGCTAAAGCCTCCTCCACCTTCGGCATCTTCCCATATCCCATATCTCGAGCCCCCATAACATTGCTGTAATCTATTACATTGGGACTCGAAATACGGGACGAATGCGGTCTTTCCCACGTTCTCGAGATCTCTTTATGGAGATCAGGGAAAAACGGCAGACCCCGGCGGTGAGGCTGTGACCTGCGCTGCAGGTAACGCTCGTCCATTTTACTGGTGACTTGCGTTTCCTGCTCATGTTGTGGCCAGCTGATGTTTAGTCTGGCCACAGCGCGTGTCACAACCTCCACCAGCCTCATAACCCAGGCCGCGTGATGGCGTGCTGAGATCACGGTCGTCCGCATCGATGCTGAGCACGTCCCCTTCCTCAGAAGTAGACAGCTCAAGCACCGGGACCTGATCGCGGGTAGGAGAAACCGCAGCGCGGGCTCCCACACCACTCTCAGAGGCTGCGGGATCAGCCGATGGCGAGCGAAAAAATGCCTCAGCATTCTCACTCTCCTCCGCCAGATCCCGCTGCGAACCCCAGGATCTCAGTCGCCGCATCGCCTCGACATATGCGGGACCGGAACCCTGGGGAACGCGAGCCTGACCGTGCTCGTCAAAGCACGCCAGCCGGGAGCGCAGCACTCTAATAGGCAAAGCCTCACACATTTCACAAGCAGCCCCCTCGAGAGCTGCCCGTGCGTGCTGCACTCCCAAACAATACACACAGAGAGAGTGTGCGTCCCCACCCGTGATGTAACGAGGACAGGGATGCACACACCTCTTGAATTGTTCACTGGCCATACTTTCTTTCAATAATAAGACAAACAACACCAAATAAGACAGACAGTTTCAACATAAAGCGCTTGCTGAAGAGCGAAAGCTAGTGTGTGTTGTGACAGCGTCACTTTTATACTTCCGGGTATGCCGTCACATGTTACGTCACGACGCAACACCAATCAGGATTGGATTAGTTTCATTCATACTTCAGAGGCGCACGCTTAGGGAGCGTCCCCAAAGAGTCGATTTTATCGACGCAGTGTTGAGTTCCCTCGATAGGGAACTAGTGTTTCACGTGTTAATTTAAAAACAGGAAACATTTCTGCTTATTTGGTGGCACAGTCAAACATACATGCCAAACTCTAAAATCTCAGGCTGGGTGAGAAACTGACAGCTAAGATTGCCTCTGTGTTTTTACCACCACATAAATGCCCGTTTGGTGCTGATAACATAATTGCTCAATGCACACCACACCCACACACAAACACACGCACAATGCAGCGGGGGGGTGGGTGGGTTATGTGATCATGTAGAGAGCCAGGGTTTTTTTTAAAAAAAAAAAAGATTTCATCAAAAATCGATCGTTTGCTTTTTTTGTAAACAGTTCATCTGAAATCAGGTGCAAGGTGTATTTTTCACAAATGGCGACAACACTGCATTTACTGTACATTCCCATCATTCCATGAGTCTTAACCAAATGCCTAGTTTTGTTTAACCACTACAAAAATACAACACTAAAAGCTTAAATCAAACATTTTAGCGCATGGGCTTGGCCTTAGTAAAATAACTTGCATACCTGAGTTCCTTTTGGAGATGTATTTGAGATTGATGGAGGCCGCTGAATTGATGAGGAGGAGCATAAATCCACCGAGCTTCATGTTTCATCTACAAGAAACCAGAAAAGATGAGCATAAGCCCTGACTTCCTTTTTAAACTTTAACATATCTAGCATCCCCAATGAAAAAAAGCAACTCTCATCCAAGAGAATGGACAAAGTTAATACTGGACGTTTTGGACTGCCAAATCTGTTCAGTGCCAAAAGTATTTGAAATATTATAGATGAGTGTTAAGAGCAGACATATTAAATTAGATTTGGTGTCCCCGTAATATTCCAAATAATCAAGTCTGTATTTAACCTGTTAACTCACAGGAGGACTCCGGCAAGGCCCAAGACTGGTTGTCTACTGAAGCTAAGCAGGGTTGAGCTTGGTTAGTACCTGGATGGGAGACTTCCTGGTGAGGTGTTAGTAAGGCCTGCAGGGGGTGCCTACCCTGTGGTTTGTGTGGGTCCTAAAGCCTCAGTATAGTGATTGGGACACTATACTGTCAAAAAGAACCATCCTTTGGATGAGACGTTAAACCGAGGTTTCTCTGTAATTACTCTCTGTGGTCATTAACCCCCTGGGGACCAAAAACGCGGGCCCGCATTTTAGATTTTTTTTTTCTTCACATAGCTGCAACATAGACTTAAAATACTCCGTCATTAATGGTCATATAAATAAAATCAATACATGATTGTAAACTATTGTCAGTCATCATCTGCACCATTCTGTCTTCGTCATCTTCACTATACTTTCCCAGCATCCTCTTGATCCACACCTGAACTCACTCCCTCAATCATCCACCTGTTCTTCGTGATTATCATCTGTGTCACCTGTCTTCACCTCGTCAGTGTTCATTTGCTTCTGTATTTAGTTCTCTCTGTTTGTTCAGTCTGTGTCGGTCAATGTTTCTGTTTATGTCAAAGAAAGTATGTGATTGGTATTATATGGAGTGTTTGAGTACCGTCTGCTAATCTGTACCTGTTTTTTTTATGATTTATTTATGCATTTTAAGATACATTACAAAACACTGGGACTGGGAGACAAAAAAGGCATTACAATATATGTAACAGTAAACGGATACACCAAAGTCCCACCAGAAAAAAACAAACAAACAAATAACAACAACAAAAAAAGAAAAAAGACATAAATAAATAAACAACTTACATGTGCAATCTAATACAATTCTGCATACAGAAAACCCAATTATATATTGACCAGACAAAACAGAAGTAGTATCCTCTGAGCTGGTGAGTAGTGGAGATTGGTGGGCTTGGGGTCTGGGAGTGGAGTCCAGAATCAAACACAGAGAGTAGGGTCAAGCTGGAGAGTTTGAAAATGTTCACTAAAGGGTCTCCAAAGCTTGACAAAAATAGTACTAAGTCAGCGAAGAGAGTACCTTATTTTCTCTAACTTTAGAAAATAAAGAACATCTCAGTCTTGTAGCCGAAGACTGGTTGCCCATTAAAGCTAAGCAGGGCTGAGCCTGGTTAGTACCTGGATGGGAGACCTTCTGAGAAAGCCAGGTTGCTGCTGGTAGAGGTGTTAGTGAGGCCAGCAGGGGGTGCTCACCCTGTGGTCTGTGTGGGTCCTAACGCCCCAGTAAAGTGATGGGGACACTATGCTGTCAAAAAGAGCACCGTCCTTTGGATGAGACGTTAAACCGAGGTCTTGACTCTCTGTGGTCATAAAAAATCCCATGTCTTTCGAAAGAGTAGGGGTGTAACCCCGGCATCCTGGCCAAATTTGCCCAGTAGCCTCTGTCCATCATGGCCTCCTAATCATCCCCATACACCAATTGGCTTCATCACTGTCTCCTCTCCACCAGTAAGCTGGTGTGTGGTGAGCGTTCTGGCACAATATGGCTGCCGTCGCATCATCCAGGTGGATGCTGCACATTGGTGGTGGTTGAGGAGATCCCCCCCTTCTATGTGAAGCGCTTTGAGTGTCCAGAAAAGCGCTATATAAATGTAACGAATTATTATTATTATTATTATTATTATCTAACCCAGCGAGTGTGAGATGGAGGGTGAGGGCTCTTCCAATTCAATAAAATTAACCGTCTAGCCACAAGAGTCAAAAAAGCTACAAACAAAGTCTGAAAAATAAGAAGGCAAAGAATGACCAGGCTGGAAAACCCCAAATAAACCAATGATTGGACAAAGTGGTATTTCCACAGAGGTTATAGCTGACAATGAGATAAAAATTTGCCTCCAAAAGGAAGACAGCGCAGGGCAGAGGACCAAAACATATGAATTAAAGTGGCTGAACCAGAGTGACACCGGTCACACTCCTGGTCAATAGAGGGGTTAAAGCGAGCTAACCTGGTTTTGGACCAGTGTGCTCTATGAACCACCTTGCACTGTATAAGTCTGTGACGTGCGCAAAGAGAGGAGGAGTAAACCCTGTTCAAGACTGCCTTCCATGTCTCCTCTTTTATGTCAGTACCGATGTCTTGGCACCAAACAATGCGTAGGTTATCAGAGGAAAATTGCAAATTAACAATGATGTTCACTAATTTACACATTGACCCTTTGGTACAAGGATCCACACTCAAAATTGTATCCAAATCTGAAGGGGGAGGGGCATTTGGAAAGTTAACCATCTTTTTACGCACAAAGTCTCGAATTTGTAAATATCTGAAAAAATGGCTTTTGAGAATATTAAACTGGGAGGTCAGCTGATCAAAAGAGGCAAAGACACCATCAATATAAAGGTCTGCAAAAGAAATCAATCCATGGTCTCTCCAGGATGCATACGCACAATCCAAAATGGAGGGGTTAAATAAAGGGTTAGAATGATTTGGGGATAACAAGGGGGTATTATGAAGACCAAAATGTCGCAAAAATTGGGTCCAGATTTTAAGACTGTTTTTTACAACTATATTGTTTGAATATTTGGTCGGGGAGATTGTATATGGGAGGCATAAATGAGCAGCCAAGGAGGAGGGCGTGCATGATGCATTCTCTATGTGGAACCAGGATGGGGGAGTGACAAAGTTGCTTGAATGAAACCAGTTAAGGTTGGAGAGTATATTCGTTGCCCAATAGTATATTAAAAAAATAGGAAGAGCCAGGCCACCTAATTGTTTTGTCTTCTGCAGAATAGCTTTCCTGAGCTTTGGAATTTTTTTTTTTTTTATTCCAGAGAAACTTAGAAATAGAACTATCAAGTGCAACAAAAAAGGACTTTGGAATAAAAATAGGAATACACTGAAATAAATATAAAAATTTTGGGAGCACGCTCATCTTAATAAAATTAACCCTACCAATCAGGGATATAGGAAGGAGAGACCAACGATTAAAATCCTGTGCAAGACTATTAAGCAACGGGACAAAATTGTGATCAAATAGATCAGAAAAGCTTTTTGTGACATTTATACCCAAATATCTAAAAGACTGAGATGAATTTTTGAAAGGCAGGGATGCTAATAGGTATTCCAAGGCAGCCGTGTTGATGGGCATTAATTCACTTTTGCTCAGATTCAATTTATAGCCTTAAATTAGGCCAAAATCTTTTAGCAAGTTCAGCACCAAGGGAATAGAGGTGTCAGGGTCAGACACATATAACAAAAGATCATCCGCATATAAGGATAGCTTGTGCACCAACCCTCCCCTTTGTATGCCAACCATCGCACTCGATCTTAGAGCAATTGCCAAAGGCTCAATAGCTATTGCAAACAGCAGGGGGGAAAGTGGGCAGCCTTGTCTAGTCCCGCGATCAAGGGAGAAATACTCAGAGTAGTTATTGTTTGTTCGTACACAGGCCAAGGGAGATGTATATAAGAGCCTAATCCAAGCTATAAATTGGTCGGGAAAAACAAATTTCCTCAATGCGTAAAACAAATAGTGCCACTCGACTCTATCAAATGCCTTCTCAGCATCCATGAAATAGCTAATTCTGGAGATTCATTTAAAGAAAAAGAGTAAAGAATATCCAAAAGGCGCCTAATATTATGAAAAGAGTGTCTGTTTTTAATAAAACGCCCATTGGGGTCAGAGATGACTTTAGAGACAGAAAAAGGAACTGATTTATGAATCAGAATAGAAACCCTTCGAGACTTACTCTGAAAACCAGAATGGTAGAGCTGGCCCACCCATCCCTTTCTAATTCTAAGATGATCTTCAGGCCTGATGTGTGTTTACTAAATAAAGGCTATGCTAGTATTCAAATGTTTCAAATAATTAAGAACTTTATTTCGCTTCACTGGAGAATTCAGTCCCTTAACGTTCCAGCTGGTGAATTTCAGTGCACCCCGAGGTGCCGCCTTGTTACTCATCACAGACATGGATGTAAGGTGGCTCTTAGCCAAGGTCGGTTTACTTGGTGCCATGACCAAGTACTGCGATGTTTGGCTTTAGCATTGGAAGGCAAGCGTAGTATGACCAATAAGTTGCCGCCTGCAAAACATTACACACAGAAGACAATATTCCTCCGCCCAGGCGAGCAACCACCAAGAAAAGGTGGTAAAGGGTACATATCATGCTTTTAAATCATTCATTTTTACATATAAATCATACCGTTGTGGTCTATATAAAACATAACTGCAATGCTTGGGTCTGAATTCCTCATTATAATAGCTCCACAGGCCCCTTTTCTACACCTTTTCTGATGTGCTTCTTTGATCAACCCGTTTCAAAGCGACCCCTTTAAATAAAAAGGAGACGCGTCATACCCCGCCCGCTCTCCAGGTCGATGAGTTCACGGTCAGTTCAACTCCCCACGTTCGGCCAATATTGTAGTTTGATTAGAGATATACGATTATATACGATACCTTCAAAGAACATTTTTATTCACACCTTAATAAAATGTCAACAACAGAAGACTTGTCCATCAAGCCTTACATATTCGAGCCAGAGCGAGCGAGTTGATAAAGACGACGACGAACCTGCAGAACAACCTCTTCTTCGTATGGATATATTGGTATGTGAGTTAACTGTTTTGTGTTATTAGTGAAAGTCGACTATTTCTCTTGTTAAAACAAGCACACTGTCAAGATAAATGACTACGGTCTAATCTTACCACAAAAAAATGTGTATTGACAATATGATACGTTTAGAAAAGCATCAGAAAACAACGCAACTAAATGACCATTGATGAAACTCAAGAACAATAATGCTGCAGACGTGTAACGTTACTTCAAAACAAAAACGAAGAAAGACAAAGGTACTGCTAAACCATGACCACCATGTGTTTTAAGACAGTAAAGTACTTTATTTTTATTAACGATATTTACAACTTATCGAAATGCTCAGTTCGTCGTCTCCAAAGATAGAAGGAATTTACCTCTCATTCAGACGAAGTCAATCGGCAAACCCTTCTTTATACTGGCGGAGGTTGTTGAAGTGGGAATCCTTGAAATGCTTCAGGTCACTAACGTACATCCAACAACCGAACATTTTGACTTGCCCTCTCGTAACTTCTGCATCATTGAGCTCGGACTACAAAATCGGAGAGAGAAATAATAATGGCGGATTGCCCGAAGTGTTGAACCGGTAGTCAATGTCCTTCTTTGGCAGTTCCGCTGCAAATACGGAGACGCACTTGTTCAAAAAACGTCATAGAGAACAGAAAAATCTGAACAGGTTGAAAAATATGACCAAAACAGAATATAAAGATATAAACGAAGCACCTGAAGAAAATAATTTCATTTTTTCTGTACTTATAAACACTCCAAATATACAACAAAATGCATTTAAGGGCTAAAAAAGTGGATATTGCATGATATGTCCCCTTTAACACCAATTCTCGCCCAGGACAACTGCAAGCTGCTAGGGACTGGAAGATGTTGGCTGATCTTGATCAACGGCTTATTTTTCCACGTGAGATTGCTACCATTAACTTACGACCAGATATTGTTTTGTGGTCTGCATCAGCACGCATTGTTCAGCTAATAGAGCTAACAGTGGCATGGGAGGATGCGGTAGATAAGAGGAAGAAACTGCGGTATGCTCATCTGGCCACTGAAGCAGAACAGCGAGGATGTCCAGGTTTATCCAGTGGAAGTGGGTTGTCGAGGTTTTGTGGCACACTCTACAAGCCGGCTCCTCAGAGACGTCGGATTCAGTGGCCAAGAGTTGCATCGCACAGTAAAGAACTTATCTGAAGCAGCAGAAAAGAGCAGCAACTGGCTGTGGTTGAGACGGAAAGATTCTAGCTGGCTATGTACAGGCCGCCACACTACAGTGCGGTAGGTGGTATGCCATACGGAACAGTTTGCCACTGAAACTGCTTTATAACGCACCAGTGGGGCTCGACAGCCTTAATCAAATGGGTTGGCGCGTATGGTTGGGTTGCGTGAGATTGTGGTTAGGTCTCAGCAGCAGGAGGAATGTAGAGGTCAGCAAGCTGGGCTGAGTTGAGTGGGGGATGGAGGGGGGTGACTCTGGGACGCTAGAGTCACTGTCGAGCCCTCTTGAGGTGTCGTGGGCAAGTCGACGAAACACTGAGGACAGAAGGTGCCCACTTGAAGACCCTAGAGATGTCCCCTACTCGGCTCAATCCAGACGGTTGTCGTGGTGGTCCACGACCAGCCGGCCACCGAACAGATGTCAGTCATGGATATTCCATTAGACCACGCTAAAGAGGAGGCCATTCCTCTTTTGGAGTGGGCCCTCACTCCTATGGAGCAATGCGAGTCCAGGAACTTGTAGGCTAGCACTATCACGTCCACTATTCAAAAGGAACGTTTCTGCTTCGTAGCTGGCAGCCCCTTAGAGCGGCCTCCAAAGCACACAAATAGCTGCTTCGATTGCCTGAATTGACTGGAGCGCTCAATGTACACCCAATGGTCCCAGTGTTGGTGTGTTGTCTGATGACTCTCGGCGGAGGGGAGAGCAGAAACAGATATAATCTGTGCGCTAGGGGGGCATTGAGAGAACTTTTGGCCCATAGCCTCATTTAACCCTCTGGGGTCGAAGGTGTATTTGGGGTCCTTGAGATGTTCTGACATGCCCTGACATTTGTGCTTTTTTCAGTTGCTTATAAACATATTAATGGCACAGGTGAAATTACACTATATTTAGCACAAACAGGGCTACCAAAATATGTAAGAAACATGTATGTACATGTTTGTATTTTTGAGAGAATATTGTTTATGTGTGGTTATTGAAAAAACTAAAAATGAAAGTTTCTGAAATAAGGCTAAAAAACACATATGAAATACGCGTCCACATTACTTTTGACTAATGGATGTTGTGGCTTCGAGTTTTTTCTTCACAATCATCTGAAAATCATCCTGCCTAATCGTTCACATAAAACTGTGAATTGGGTTGTATTGTGAAAAAACATTATTTGTTTGCCAAGGCAATATGCGAATGGGCCTGAACTGCCCAGCCCTGTATAATTAGAGAGAGACAAAGACACGCATTATAATTAGCCTTTCATTCAGGTGAGTCAGACAAGAAAAAAATTGAACAACCCCTTTTTAGTCAATTAGTAGTTACCTGGAAACAAATCCTGGTCAAATAGGTTATATCGACCATTGTGTAGAATTGGTTCAAAGTTAGAGTTGGAAACATCTTGAAAAGAAAATAATTTTTCCATATAAAGTATTATTTTTAAAGTAGGCCAATATGGTTTATTATACATATTTCAAAGTTAAAGCTACACTGTGTAACTTTTTTAGTTTATTCTTAGCTAAAAACACTTAGTTCTTTCAAAAATATGTGTGTTCATTAATGTATATTTACTTCGTTCAATAAAGTATTCTTGTGAGTGTATAATATGCCATTGAAAATACATACGCGTAAGGGGTTCTAATGTCGGTCGCCATGTTGCACCTCCATCTTGAAAGTGCATTAGCCAAAGAGGGACATACCCGTTAATTCAAGCTTCGCCTTTCGCACCGTGGCACCGTGTCGAATGTGAAGAGGGGGATTGCTTGAGACTGATACCGTATTTTCCGCACTATAAGGCGCACTTAATTTACTGAAAAAAACGACAGTGCGCCTAATAATCCGGAGCACCTTATATATGGATCAAATTAGTTAACAACGCTCCGCGTTATCAAATTCGCCCGCAAACTCGTGCTCGTGTCCATCTTATGCCCGCTTTGTCACACGGCCAGTTCAACCTCGTATAAATCAGGTTAGGTGTGTCTCCCGCTCATGAGCGCTCACTCTTAACAGACACACGAACAGATACACTGTTCCCGGAGCTGTTCATAAAGCACTCCCCATTCATAGTAACTGGGTTGTCTCATTCAAAACAGCCAGCTGTTGCTGTCAGCGAGCCGCCACACATTGAATACTATGAGTCAGGCTGCGAATGTAAGGGTGTATTCACACCTGCCTTGTTTGGTTCGATTGAATCGAACTCTAGTTCGTTTGCCCCCTTGGTGCGGACCTTTTGGGCAGGTGTGAATACAGCAATCGAACTCGGGTGCGGACCAAACAACCGAACCGAGACCCAGCTGAAGAGGTGGTCTCGGTACGGTTCCAAACTAACTCTGGTATGGTTCGTTTACGGTGTGAACATGAACCGACCCAATTGCAAGAAAGTACTGCGTCGAAAGAGAATATTGCGCGTCTTTCTGCACGTCTTTCTGCGCGTCGTGTGTGAATGTCTAATCGCGCAAAGATGCAAAAAAAAAATCATTTGCAGTTCATAAAGCATTTGCAGTTCACCTCCTTTTGGTGGTGGTTGACGAGTTTCCCCCTTAAAGCGAGTGCCGAGAAAAATTCTATATAAATGTAATGAATTATTATTATTATTATTATTATTAATGTAAGGATAGTTACAATACAAGGATGATGATGCGTTAATTTACGTTAAACTGGACAAACTTAATCGCAAGCGTTAACATTGACAGCACTTGTTAGTACACAATAAGAATCTCATTATTTGAATGAGTGAACATAGCCCCTCCGAATGAAAACTTTATACCTTCTCCGTCTTCTGTGCAGTGCCACTTGTAACGCAAAGTTGAGATGTTGCCCAGAGATAAAAAAAAACAGAAGGTGGTCGAATGAAAAGATGCTCGAGAGACGAGAGTTGTCGTATTTCCCCGCGTTTATAGAGCCACTCAAACGTTACACTCGTCGTCTTTTTAAAATCCGAATTACAACTTTGTATAGATGACATTGTATCATATGATACTCATTAGTTTCTTCATATTGCGTTTGTACAGAATTAACACAAAATTAGTAAAAGAACAAATATTGCAGTATGAAATATATGGAAATATCTCCATGCTGAGCCTTTTTTGCACTTCCTGATTTCCCTTGAGAATCCTTGTCCAATGAATGGACGACTGTAGCACACGTGTGGTTTGGTTTACAAATTTTGGTTCACTTGCAAAAAGAGCAGTGTGAAAGCGAACCGTACCAAAAAAAAAAATAATAATAATTTTTTTTGGTCCGGACCAAAGCAAGTGAACTATCGGACTTTCCTGGTGTGAATACACCCTAAGTTACGTGCCCGCCCCAGCGCTCTCAGACTAATAAACGCCTCACCTCCAGCGGCGCGCACTCGCTACATTCCCAGCACATCTAGTGGATGCATAACGCAAACCCAGCCAAACGTTTGACTGCAGTATCTTATGCGCCTTATAATCCGGTGCACCCTATATATGAAAAATGTTCTAAAATAGGTCATTCATTGAAGGTGCGCCTTATAATCTGGTGCGCCTTAAAGTGCTGAAAATACGGGTATTTAAAAACCTGAAAGCCTTTTTGAAAGTCTGTTGCTGATGGGGGATCACTCTTATTCTCGAGGATAAGTGCCAAGGAAGCGAAAAAGAGAACTAAGGCGGCAACGCAACAGGCAAATCAACAAGACATAAGTAAATATTGGAGTGGTCTTTCCAAGATGGAAAGAGCTCATGACGAGCAACGATTTTAAAAAGGACGCCGACGTTGCCTGCTTTCCTCTCAACAGGTAACATTAATTAAGCCTATTTGTGTATATTGGAAATTTTATTGTTCCTTGGCTAATTATATCATGGTGTGCTGTGTTCCAGTGCACTTTCACGGGTAGCCTATAAGGTTGGAAAAACACGGGTTACAGGTTGCCTGGAACGCAGCATCAGTTAGCTGTTTCTAAGCGAGACTTTCACCTTCAATTTCACATCTGTCCTGTAATCTTATTCATTTAAGATGTATTATTGTATGATCTAAATATTTTTCACACTATGACACCTTACTATGACTAGCCTAGACTTCAGTATGAAAATGATATAGTCTACAATGTAAACTTTGCCTTACTTTAGTGATGTTGTACACCATACAGAATAACGATAGCACTGATAAAAGTTACTTGATTAACTTGCATTCGTCTGGGAACCTGACAACTGATGTTAGCAATGAAATGGTAAAAAAATAACGAAAACATAAAAGGGTCATTCTTCATTTGTGGTGGCAAGTGGTGTCCCTCTACTTTACAACAGTTGAAATGAACTCTAAATACCAATAAATTATAAAATGTTTTCATTTTTGTATTCTGTAGGATAAACACAATTTGTGCACTATTAATTGACAATTTTTAGTTTTAAAATACATATTTAATTGAATTTGAGAGATTGCATTTATAACAAAATATGTATGTTCCCACCATATCTCAGAGAGATATCATGGAATTTAATTACAACAATATAATATTTTTAACAAAAAAAAAGTGGTTATATTATGAATATAGTTTTTATTTAACATGTACAATTTTATTAAATTGTTTTTAAAAATACATACTTTGTAATATTCACGAAAAAAGTAGTGTTCCCCAAATTCATGTCTGTGGTGTTACATCAATGGATGTCGCCCCTTAAAGAAAAGGGGGAAGTCTTTTTGGACTACTTCCTGTGTGTAAAGGTCATTGCAGGTGCTGGTTGATCAGAGGGGTGCATGGTGAGTACATTTTTTCTTATTAATTTTCTTAAAGTTAGCTAAATTCCTGACAATTTCATGTGTCACACTTTATAGTGTCTGTGGTGTTATGTTGATAACAGATTTTACATATTTTAATAACATTTTTTATAAATGCATACTTACTAATATTTCTAGAATGTCCTCTGATCTTGAAATCATCATGATGGCAGCCTCCATTTTAGAAAAGTCTGGATTTAGGCTAATTTGTCCGTGGTGTTACTGTCTGTGGTGTTACTGTCTTTCCTGTTAACACCACAGAATCTATAGTAACTCCACAGACAATGTACCAATAATGTTGTATTTTTAATACAATACACAGGACATCCGTAATCATATCATAATCCTACTCATGATTAATTTTAGGCATGGGCGGTATCCAAATTTTCATACCGTCAAACCTCCTCCCTATTTTACCGCGGTATACGGTATTACCGCGTGACTAATTAAAAATTACGATATAAGGCTCAGACGGCATCACACATGATGACACGTTCAACCAGAGAGTGTCGGTTCCAATAATGCATCTAAAAGCTGTCAATCAACTATTAGAAAACAGGAGATACACATTGTCTCACACCAGAGAATGTGAGCAGAGTGGTGATATTTCCTCTAGAGAGGGCAGCGCATTTCTGAAGATCACGCGCCACGAGCTCTCGACGCGAGCCGAGTGGAGCCGAGATAAAATTATTTATTAATAAACTAGTGTTTTCTATGTCAGTTTCTGCAAAGATAAAGATTGCATTGATGATGCAAACTGGCATCTTCACGGTAGTGAACACGAATAAAGAGTAGCCTAATGCACACTTCATATGAATAAGCCTATTGCAGAGAGCAGCCCATTTCTTTTAGCTTGTAATTGTTTTGTTTAAAAGTATAGACATTTTAAGCTTACTATATATATACACTTCTCAGATCATTAAGACATGTATCTTATATGCCGAGTTTCAGTTCATGTATGAATCGCGCTCCAGTCACGCGTCGGCGCGTGTCCTGATTACTATCGTTGCTTTTTATTTATTAATCCACGCAATTCGTTGATGAAAAAAAAATGAAGATGCAATTTATTCAAAACGAAATTCGTTTTAAAGAAAGGATTTGTACAAAACAAAACGTAATAAGTGGTCATAATCATGTCTGACTGACCCAACGTGTTTTCTGTCAGTTGCTGCAAAGATAAAGATTGCATTGAGGATGCAAACTGGCATCTTCGCAGTAGTAAACGCGAATAAAGAGTAATGCACACTTCATATGAATTAGCCTAAACATAAGCAGAGAGCAGCCAATTTCTTTTCGAATAATACCAGGCAATCTTTAAATATTATTTTTGCTTGAAATGCCCATCCCTGCCAAACTGCAGAAGTCGTGTTCTTCTTCGAGACCAAGTCACTCGGTGAGCAACTTGCAATCTTTGCCCTCTCTCCCCCACTCTCTCGTCACCACACTGTCACGTCATGAGAACCAGATATAAGCATCTTAGCCATTAAATAAATTGTATTTAAAACATTGCATTTATAGGATTTAAGTGCATTGTTTTTTTGTTTTTTTCTGACGGTATGACGATATTGAAACTGATACCGTTGCTATTTTTAGATCCCGCGGTATACGATATTACCGTAATACCGCCCAAGCCTAATTAATTTCATTATTTTGCTCAATGAACTTTTAATTGTTAAACCTTTTATGCAATATGTCTGTGGTGTTAATTCACATATATCCGACATTTCTTTCCTTCAGAGCCTTAATCTTATAATTTAATGTTTTTAGACTGTAAAATGGTTTTAATATTTTAGAAGAAAGACTATAAAGGTAGCACAGACCATTTTTGCCTTTTTTATGTACAATAAAAAAAGAAACAACTCTTCTTTGGCAAAAATAGGGGACAAGATGAACAATTTAACATTTATTTCAAAAAATTATATTTAAATTATCAATGAAACAGAGTCCTTAAAGTAATTTATTTATTTATTATTACCTAAATTTGCATATGCCTGTTTATTTAGAATAAATAAATGTTATTAAGCTTCAATTTTAATTGATATAGAATATTAAACTAATTTTAAATGCATAGCAATACATTTTATTAAAAGAAAACAAACGAGCATTTTTACAATTTCTGCCTCTCATTTGCCACCCCAATTGAAGAATGACCAAAAACTATTATTCATTTTTACATAGATGTCATAACCTATGTGTTAGCTGACAAGTTAAATTACTGCTAATTATAATAGTTTTCTAAAATAACCTCATCACTTGAAGGAACACTCATAGACGAGGTCGAACTGGAAGCCATGTTAATGTTGGACTACATTGGCCACCATAGGAGTTAAAACGAAATCGGAATTGAGAGGAACAGAAACTAATATTCGCTGGATGGTCATATACTTTTTCACCGCTAGATGGGGTTAAAAATCACACAGTGTAGCTTTAAGGATTCATTATTTTGATATGTGCATTGCATTAGCTTGCATTGGATAACAGTTGATTAGTTTATTTTTGACAAGACATACTATATTTAACATATGAGCAGGAACTGTATAACTCAGGGATTCCCAAACTGTGGTGCACGAGAGGAAAAATGTAATGGCAGTCTGTTTTTTTTTGGATTTTTCCATACAAAAAAAACACATGAACTGTAAACATTTCCTTTGAAATCGTTTATATTATAAATTTAAAAAAAAATAAAATTTATCAGTTTTTGATAGAGCATAGAAGACAGCTGCTGTCGTCTTCTACACACTGCTCTGCACTGCAGCCGCTATATTGAGAATGAGGAGGTGACGTCACGCGTATAACTCCGCAGTGCATTGTGGGAGGGATCCGCCATTTTGAGACGCTATCCATTGTCATGGTTACTTCGACCGTGAGACTGAGAGAAATAGTGACAGAGAAGGAGTGCAGCTTGATATTTATTTGCATTTTTGCGATAAGGCACACTTTCTTGGGAATAAATGAAGCAAAAGGAGAGGGTCTCTATCGGGAGAGACTACATAACAACACTAAGCAGCGTTATTTAGAGAAACTACTTGACATCAACATACAGTAGGACCCGTACGACCTGCTACAGAATGGACGAAAAACCTGAAGCACTACCACCTTTCACACACCCTGACATAATCAAGCACCTGGTTTATGGTAACAGTGCTTAACGTTACTGCTACACAATGCAAGTTCAGAAGCTAAGTTTAAGTCATTAGAAGCTTATGAGCAATTCTGCTGTGGCTGGGTGCAAGAGAAACCCCCAAACCTGCAACGTTAAACTGCGAGAATTCAGTCAAACTTGATGTTTCAGGCTTCATTCATATGTGGAAATAAATCTGATTTGAATCAGATACGTGCGTTTGCACCTGCCATGCAACGTCAAGCGGACAGATAGGACATTCCCCTGTCAATGCGAATCGTACATCATTAAAAAAGTGTCTTTTTAAAACATTTCGCGGTACAGATATATCTAAAACAAATTAAACAACTCTAGTTGAATAACAGAGTATTTATTTCATTTGTCTGTGTTAAATAAAAGGCGAACTGTGCTGAAATGTATTGCTTTTGAAATCATGCTTTGCTCACTGTTGCTCATGCTGTTGCTGCAGTCAGTTTATCCACAAGCAGTTTCTCTAAATAAAGCTGGCTAGCATTGTTATAGAACCACTTTCATTTCTTTTCCTTCTCCATATCTTCCAAAGACACTGCCGTGTATCGCTAAAATGTAAACAAATACTGCGCTGTGCAGTCTCTCTCTCTCTCTCTCTCTCTCTCTCTCTCTCTCTCTCTCTCTCTCTCTCTCTCTCTCGCTATTTCTGGCATATTTAGTTGCGCCTCTGTGTAGATCTGAAGGCCTTGCCCCTGGCAACCGATAGTGTACCCTCCCAAAATGGCCGACCGGCTCAGACCCCGCCCAAATCGGCACATGACTCCTCCCTCTCAATACGTTATATATATATACGTTTTCAACTTCTAAATTCAGCCAGTGCTGTCATATCACAACTATTGAGTGTTTTCAACCACATGTTTATTTTAAGTTTCAGACATTTAAATGAACTAGCAAAACAATGATTTTGATTTTGCTAATATCTATGGAAGCGGAAATAATAATCCTTTTCATTATTAAGACGACACGTTTTATCTTTTCAGATACACATTTTGTAGGTAGCTTCACATTTTACTCTATTCTTCTCCCAGTTCACCGGCCTCTTACTTAATGTATTTCGTGAGAAATGGAGAAACTGACGTGTTGTAAAATCCAATAGATCCAATTCTCTGAACTGCCCATCGTGCATACAGCTCAACTCGTTGTGAAGGCGTCTAAAAACAACAACACGCTTCCACTTACACATATTTGACTATCGGAATATCATTGTTTCATGTTCTAGCTAATACATTTGTGAACATCTTTGATAAAAAAAAAGGACAAATGACAAAAGCAGATTCATTCAGCGCTGTTTCCCGTGACAAGCAATGACGCGTCACCATGGAAACATTAAAATGAGATGTTCTAAATAACAGTCGCCTTGAAAAACTCACGTTGGAGGTCAGTTCGAATAATAACTTACGTGTGAAAGAGAAGCTTGTGCGTAGCTGTGTGGCATATTTAAACTTTGTTGATGTTGTTGTCATGCATGTTCTGTTTTTTTTTAGCATGGTAAAAATGAGTCTTTATATGGCGATAAAACAAAGCTTTGTTGCGTTTGTTTGTTTTCTTTTTTGTTTGTTTGGTTTTTTTTTTAAGTGGGGCCAACCCAGTTGGGACACAGCCGGGGGTGCGCAAGAAACAAGGTTTGGGAACCGCTGGTCTAACTAAAGCTTATTTGAAGTCTATTTTATAGTAAAAACTTTATATAATCTATTTAGTCTTGTAACAGTAGGCTATGCATCTGTGCGTTCGTTCGTTTGTTCACACACCCGATTCATATTTAAACAGTCTTTTTGGTTATACAGATCAGTATAGAACAAATCTAGTACAGTAGTCTACTGTATATAGTCTTACTAATGTATGAACGAGAGTGAATGTTTAATTTTTAATACAGTCTTTGTGCAGTTTACAGACACTATTCAATAATGCGATTAGAACAAAGCACTTAAGAATAAATTATTACATCAGCTGCATCCGTGTGCTCCTCGAAATGAAACAGGTAACTGAGGGAACTTTTTCAGGATAATTATGACAATATTATTCCTCACAGTAGTGTTGTCAAAAAACTCGGTACTTCGGTACCAAGTCGGTACTAAAAAAAAAAAAATGTTACGGTACCAGCTTTTCTAGGTACCGAGTACCAGGTTAATCCAGTTCTGTTCTAGACGCGATGTCTGAAACGTGCACAGTTGCGTCCTCTTCATAACGCTGATATGGCTCTCTCTCTCTGAATCCACTTGTTGAAACGAAAGGAGGAAAGAGCCACATATGGAAATATTTTGGATTAGGCTAATGTCACGTTGCCATAAGAGGCCGATTACATGCAAATTCGCAATTTCAAATATAGGCGTGATTCAAGCGCGCTCATAATAAAAACTCGTTGGCGTTGCATAGCAACGACAGACGCCGCGTGAGAGCAAGCGCTTTGGAAAGAATAAGCACGCGCAAAAATATAATTAAAAAACACGCGCGACATGTGAACGGCCTCTTAAGTGCTTTCGGGGTAGTTTTACGAGTACATGAGCACAGTAGTATCTACCCGACACCAGAGTACTATGGTATTAGTATTATCATTTAATGTCAATGCCAGTTCTAGGCGTCTTGCCTTTATAACTCAGCAGGTTTAAAAAGCCTTTTTAAAATTAAATATGAATGCAGTTTTAGATTAATAAAAGGACACTCAAGTCAAATAAAACATGTTTTATGGTAATGCTACAAAGATACCATTCATAAACATTACTTAGTTATCAACACATTGAGTGAACAATATATTTTTACAACATTAATTAATGTTTGAATGATTCCAAGAACACAAGATGAGATGTTCCTAACCTTTGTGCAAGCACTCCCAAGAGTTCATGAACAGTGAGCCTCATAAATTTGGGGATCGCATCGTCAGTAGTGTACCTTTGGTTCATAGGGTGTTTCGGCCTTTCACACTATACACCCTCTCCAAAGGCGGCCAGCGACAGGGTGATCAAACCTGCGCTTGCGTCCCATTCCCAATTAGACATGGGAGTTGCCTTGTTGTTGACAGGCAACATCCCATTGGACTATGCTTGGCAGGGGTGTCCTCCTCCCTGAGTCAAGCATTGTTGACCGCATACCTCCTGACCCTCTCACTTCGGGGCCCAGCTGGGGTCTTTTCTCTTTATCCAGAGCCACTGACTGCTGACTTCTGCCGCCTCCGATACAGCTCTGATTGCCGAACGCTGACTCTGGCCCTTAATTCCCAGGTCTCTAAGCAGTCTGATTGTAGATGTTGCCACAAAGCCTCTGCAGCCCACCTCCACTGGTCGGATTTCTGTGTTCCATCCATGACGCCGTGCTTCGGCAGCTAGCTCAGCATAGCGCAGATGTTTCCGCTCATAAGCCTCATCTACTGAGTCCTCCCAGGGTACTGTGAGCTCAATAATGAAGGCCTTCTTGAGCGAACGGGACCAGAGCACCATGTCAGGTCTTAGGGTGGTGGTTGCGATCTCTGGAGGAAACACAAGTTGCCGACCAATGTCAGCTAGCATTTTCCAGTCGCGGGCCAAGCGCAGCTGGTCTCGATCTAAAGGTGTAGAGCTGCTCTTTGGTGGTTTTGCCCCTTCACGGACAAAAGTCATCCGTAAGGGGTGTGATGCTGCTGGGGGTGGTAGGGAGTTGGTGGCAGCTCGCTTGTTCTCCAGGTCGGACGCAAGGGTTTTTAGAACTTGGTTGTGACGCCAAGTGTAGCGTCCTTGGGTGAGGCTTGTTTTACACCCTGTGAGAATGTGCCTGAGGTTGGCTGGCATGGAACAGAGGGCACACTCCAGATCTTCACCATACCATTGGTGAAGATTAACTGGTGTTGGAAGGACATCATATGTTGCTCTGATGGAAAAACTCAATCGCCTCGCTTCCATTGCCCACAGATCCTTCCAGCTGATCTTGAAATCTGAAAATGTTATTTATTACAAACACCTGATTGTTCATGTTTGTTCACTTAATTCATTGTGCATTAAATAAATAATGGATTAAAACTTTACAAACAACTTTAAAAATGTGTTAGTGTATACTATTGTTTATTTTAGGTCATTTTATCTAATCTTTTTCTAAAGTGTTTATAATACGAATGTACAGTTTCCATACTTGTAACCGTGATAAACACTTAAATATATGTAAATTTAAACTAAGCTTTGGTACCGAAATTGGTACCGAGAACCGTGAATTTTAACTGGTATCGGTACCGAATACTGAAATTTTGGTACCGTGACAACACTACCTCACAGCACAGCAAGACAAGGTAAAGGTTAGATTTGTGTTAAACTGGATGTTTTATTCAGCTGATGTGGGCGTTTTCATGGCTTGCCTCAACATTAGCGCTTGAATAGCGTGCGCTCTCAGTGGACGCGTCACATTAAAACGTCATATGCTATAATTAGGTGAAAGGAAAAAGACTGACATCTCTCTCTTTTCATACAGATTGCATCAACTGAGAATAGTTGCTTTTTTATATAAATTACTTCATTTAAAAGAAGAGAATTTCAGCTTCATAAAGAGAAATCTTTCTCTGTGACAAATATTTACTGAGTTGCAGTTCATTTATCGGACGCTTTTAAGAAAGATTTTTGCGGAGACTTGAAAGCGCACCCTGTTTATTTTATTTACTGTACAAAAACACTAGGTTTTGATGTTAACCCTCTGGGGTCGACTCAAAATACTAGTAAAAGTACTATAAAAGTGTTGTACATCATTAGATCCTGTGGTAACACTTTACAATAAGGTTCATTAGTTAACATTAGTAAATGCATTAACTAACATGAACTAACGATGAGCAATGCATTAGTTACAGTGTTTATTAATCTTTGTTAATGTTAGTTAATACAAATACAGCTGTTCATTGTGCGTTCATGTTAGTTCACAGTTCATTAACTAATGTTAACTAATACAACCTTTGATTTTAATAACCAACGCATTCTCACCCCAAGGCGTCACCTTTGACCATGCTTCAATATTTGACGTTTTAGTAATATTTGCGATCCTACGGCGTCATCTAACCGACGCTAAAGGGCGCCTAAAACGTCAGATATTGAAGCATGTCCAAATGCTTCCCAAGGCGTCAGTTAAGTGACGCCTTGGGGGTGAGAATGGGCTGTAATAACGTATTAGTAAATGTTGGAATTAATATTAACTAAGATTAATAAATGCTGAAGAAGTATTGTTCACATATTGTACATGTTAACGAATGTAGTTAACTAATGTTAACTAATGAACCTTATTGTAAAGTGTTACCGATCCTGTTACGTTTTTTTTTTCTTTCTTTTTTTTGTGGGTCCTAACAATAAAAACAAAGTGTTCTGCTTTTCCTCAAATAAAGAAAAATAAACATGAAGCGAGTTTTGCGTTCTCGCTCTCAGGGAAGTCCGTTCAGAAACGCGTCCGAAGAAAGAACTGTAAATTGTCAAACAGGCATGAGCGATATGCCTTTTTAAAGCTTGTATTCTCTTCTTTTAAATTAAGTAATTTATTTAAAAAATAAATATTTCCAGTTTATGTAATCCGTTTCAAACCAAGGAGAGGTACTATGTTTTCGTTCTCCCTTCATTATCTTTAATTAGCTGAGGCCGCCATGCCCCCAGCACTTTTCACATGGAAAATAGGTGATCTATGCATCGCACACGCCCGCCGATCAATGCCCAATACAAAAGTAGCTATTCACTGATAGTTCATCGCGCTATGAGGATGGCAAGCTACTGGACAGTGATGATTCTGGACAGCAAGGACGAATTCACCTTTTGCTCAGAGGAAGATTGTACCTCGGATGACCAACGGCTGCATTTTGAAGAACGAATTGATCCCGTTTTTCTGATCATTTTCTGATCATATAGAGCTCAAATGAATTTTCAGACAATATTTTGCATTTTGGCTAGCTTTTGACATCTTACAGGAAAGATTGCCTCACAATATCCCTAACATTCGTGTAACGTTACGCTCCTGTAAACTTTTTTAAATGTGATACTATTACTCTCTAAACACATTTGTATTTCACTCAGTTTTGATTAGCTTATGAGTGACACTGATTATCATGCTAAAATACTGCCTTATGCATAATGTATTTTGTTTGCAAATAACTGCTTAGGTTATATAATGATTTAATGAAATATATTTCAGCCGGTAAAATATGTGATACCATAACTGAACTATATATAAAAAAATATACTGTATTTTTTTTGTAGAAAAATAATATCTAAAATATAGCTGCGAGCAGCGATGGCGGGCCCAAGCCGGTGGCACCGCAACCCCTGGCTCCTTTAGTTACCTAAAGGCACCGGGGTGGCGGTGCCGAAGGCTTTGGCCCTTTCATGATTAAATGTTAAGACGGCTTGCCATAGTCTGTCATTTTGACTAGTCACAATTATGTTACAGATATCTTAAATGATAATACAAACTATCCAAAATGTAATTACGACTAGACAGAAAGACATTGTTGATATCTACAATGTTAATTTCCGGATAGGCAAACTTAGCTTTTAAATGTTAAAAGGGCTTGCCATACACGGACGTAGGCTCAGAGAGAGTATTCAAACCAAAATATCTGACTTCCTCTTGGTCTGAGCTAATGACTATGAATTAGAAAGTTGTCTGGCTTGAGGAGTACAATGTATATAACGATTTTTGTAACTGTAGATAAAAATAACAACCCCACTTTTGTCAAAAGGTGGCGCTATTTAGTCCCTGCACCATGCCCGTTTCTGAAACTTTGCACATGTCTACTGGCTAATAAATGTGATGTGTCTGTTGAGTTTCATGCAATTTCAAGCATGCTAAGAGTCTCAAAAGCATCCTAAAATAATTTCAAAGTTTGAAGCTTTGCCACGGCAACAGTTTAAAAGATATCAAGAATCCATTCCCAGGTCTACATCTACCGTATGTTTACATTATACAGATGAAGTTTTTCATCTGTTTTTCATCATTATACAGATGAAGTTTTTCATCTGTTTACATTATACAGATGAAGTTTTTCATTCATATTATTACATGCAAGCGTGTTTGATTTATGGACCAAGTTTTCGGACCCCGTTCCAGGGGGCGCTGTCTAGCCCCCCTGCCACGCCTAGGTACCATCTTCAGCCCGGGCCTGATGGCTGTGGGATATGACCTGTGTGCAAAGTTTCAAGAGTTTTCAAACCCGATAAGGGCCTCAAAAGCCATTAAGAGTCTCAAAATCATCAAAAAAAAAAGAATTTTAAAGTTTGATGCGTTGCCACGGCAACAGTATCAAAGATATCAAGAATCCATTCACAGGTCTTCATCTGCCATGTATTTACATTATACAGATGAAGTTTGAAGCAAATCGGGTAAAAATAAGAGGTTGATTTCAAAGCATTTTGAAAGTGACACACTTCCTGCTGCCAGTTGGTGGCGCTATAACTTTGACTCGAAATAGTCTAATCCATGTGATCGTCCTCTTACAGCCAACACACTGATGAAGTTTCATCAAGATATGTTAATGTATGCTGAAGTTATAACACACTTCCTGTTTCACGTTTCTCGCCATAATTTCGTTTCCTCGCCACGGCCAAACCGTTTGAGATATCAAAAATCCCCTCACAAACTTTCATCCTCAATGTCTTGACTTCTTGCACACCGAGTTTGGTTGTGATTGGTAAACACATGCGTTGTAATTTGATGTATTTCTCCTAGGACAACTATTCAAACAACCCATAATTCTCAACTTCCATTTTAATTGTCGTAAAACTTAGAGCACGAAAGTTGTTTGGCCTGATGTGATCTATAATTGTACCGAGTTTCATATTAATTCACGCAAGTGTGTTTGATTTATGGACAAATGTTCGAATCCCAGTCCAGGGGGCGCTGTCGAGCCTCCCTGCCACGCCCGATGACCAGCTTCAGCCCGGCCCTGATGGCCATGGGTTCTGACCCGTGTGCAAAGTTTCAAGAGTTTTCGAGGATGTTAAGGCCCCCGAAAATGCCAGAGAAGTCGCACACAGCAAATAAAGGGTTAAAATTAACCTGACAGGCGCCCCTCCTCTCACTCACACAGAGAGACACTGAGAGACTGGCAAAATTCTAAGATTTTCTCTACATTCAAACAAAGATATCTGACTTTCTGTGGGTCCTAGCTAATGAGTGTCAATTAGAAAGTTGTCCGGCTCGAGGAGTACAATATACATACCGATTTTTGTAACTCTAGTTAAAACTAACAACCCCACTTTTGTCAAAAGGTGGTGCTACTGAGCCCTCACCACGCCCGTTTCTGAAACTTTGCACATGTCTACTGGCTAATAAATGTGATGTGTCTGTCGAGTTTCATGCGATTTGAAGCATGCTAAGGGTCTCAAAAGCATCCTAAAAGAATGGTAAAGTTTGATGCGTTGCCACGGCAACAGTATCAAAGATATCAAGAATCCATTCACAGGTCTTCATCTGCTATGTATTTACATTATACAGATTAAGTTTGAAGCAATTTGGGTAAAAATAAGAGGGTGATTTCAAAGCATTTTGAAAGTGACACACTTCCTGCTGCCAGTTGGTGGCGCTATAACTTTGACTCACAATATTCACATCCATGTGATCGTCCTCTTACAGCAAACAAACTGCTGAAGTTTCTTTAAGATCAGTTAATGTATGCTGAAGTTCTGACACACTTCCTGTTTCACGATTATCGCCATAAGTTCGTTTCCTCGCCACGGCCAAACCGTTCGAGATATCAAAAATCCCCTCGCAAACTTTCATCCTCAATGCCTTGACTTCATGCTGACCGAGTTTCGTGCCGTGTGTTTGAATTCTCTAGGAGGAGTACTTCAAATTCCATTGCGAGTGTTTTATGAACAACCCTAAATAACCGACTTCCTGTTGGGCTGGGGTAAAAAGTAATAGTTTGAGGTATATATGAACGATGAGATCAACATGTGTACCGAGTTTCATATTATTACATGCAAGCGTGTTTGAGTTATGGACCAAGTTTTCGGACCCCGTTCCAGGGGGCGCTGTCTAGCCCCCCTGCCACGCCCGGGTACCATCTTCAGCCCAGCCCTGATGGCCGCGGATTCTGACCCGTGTGCAAAGTTTCAAGAGTTTTTGAGCATGTTAAGGGCCCCAAAAGTGCCCAAATAGTCGTATAAATAATAATAATAATAATAAATATAGCTGCGAGCAGCGATGGCGGGCCCAAGCCGGTGGCACCGCAACCCCAGTTCCTTTAGTTACCTAAATGCACCCGGGTGGCGGTGCCGAAGGCTTTGGCCCTTTATGATTAAATGTTAAAACGGCTTGCCATACTCTGTCATTTCGACTAGTCACAATTATGTTACAGATATCTTAAATGATAATACAAACTATCCAAAATGTAATTACGAATAGACAGAAAGACGTTGTTGATATCTACAATGTTAATTCCGGACAGGCAAACTTAGCTTTTAAATGTTAAAAGGGCTTGCCATACAGGGACGTAGGCTCAGAGAGAGGCTCACCATATTCAAACCAAAATATCGGACTTCCTCTTGGTCCGAGCTAATGACTATGTATTAGAAAGTTGTCCGGCTTGAGGAGTACAATGTATATAGCGATTTTTGTAACTGTAGATAAAACTAACAACCCCACTTTTGTCAAAAGGTGGCGCTATTTAGTCCTTGCACTATGCCCGTTTCTGAAACTTTGCACATGTCTACTGGCTAATAAATGTGATGTATCTGTTGAGTTTCAAGCAATTTCAATTTCAATTTGACTGTTGAAAAGAAGTGCGCCGATTAGATACTCAGGATCGGTATCGGCTCTGACACTGCCATCTTTGACGAGGCTGATTCAAATTCTATATTGTGCATATATACTATTCTATGTTAGGCACAAAGGCACAAAAACTTTCTAAAGTACCATAAAGTGTTTGTGTACTGTATTATTAGTGTTCTGAAGCTATTATGTGATATAGAAATTAATATTTAAGTCATTAAATTCAAGAACACAAACTTTTCCCTCTCTGCGCCTGTCAGTCATTCTCCATTCAGCATTCAAACAGCACGTCACATTCGGTTACAGTCAATGATGAAACGATCTTCAAGATGATTGAATGTTAATCCTATTATACTGGATCTTTAAAGTCCCCGTGAACCGGAAGTTGCAAACGATTTTTCTCCAGTGCTGTGACGTATTTCCAAGTGAAACGGAATATTGAACAGAGGGCAGGGTTTTACTCTAGCGCTCCTCCTCTCCATCTCTCGCTCATAGCAAACTAACGGTTTGAGGGGAGTGGTTAAGCGTTTCCCCACCCAAGTTGTGAAACCTACGTCATCAGAAAAAGAAACCGTTCCAGACCGGAAGTTACTTTTCAGATTTTGATTAAAGATTACTAAGGTAAAACATTTTTTAAATATATTTTTACTTGCACGGATTAATTGTTCACCACAAGACTAGTAATATGCGCTAACAAAGTAAATAGGTTCAATTTTGATTTCACGGGGACTTTAAGATAAAGGTCTAAAGGTCTATATTTTCGAATGAAGAAACTTTTTCTTGCTGGACTTTATTGCTGTAACTTAACCGTGTTACTTTCTACCGGGTGTCGGACGCTGTCGGTTAGATCACAACACTAGAGTCAGAGCACTATAATTGTTCTTCACGCACACAGTAACTGAAATTTAAAACCTTTAAAAGAAAAGGCTCAATAAACTATTGCATAGATAGATAATGTATAATACACTGTTCATAAATATGTATTTCCTTTGTGCTTTGAACTTTTCAATACGGACTCACTGCGCTGTAACTTCATGTGGCTTCAAGCACATCATTCTCCGCTCGGGATGCACATAAGTGCTTTGTGCTGCACCGTATTGGAGCCGTAATATCATAATGCAGTGACGTAATGACAGATTATTAATTGCCTTTCAATTATATGTTGCTGCGTCATTAAACATCTGTCCTATGCATTTCAAACATTTATAGCAGCCATGGCTATATTTTTTTATGATTTTTGTTATCTTGTTTTTCATGAATGTATTTTTCAAAAATAAGAGCAATGTGTATTATCTATTATTAATATGGTTTATAATAGCATTTTTGTCATAGATTATGACAAAGTAATCATATGATCCACCAGCGAGGAACCAGCAGAACAGAGTGAACATTCATTCTGTTTAGTTCAATCCTACTTAATAGGAATTTATTTAAAATGCTCGCTCTACTCCACACCATTAATGTCTTGTGCGGACATCCGTATTTCGACTTTCGGTTTTAAGTAAGCGATTTAAAAGCTCCCAAGTCCCAGCGGAGTCACACGTTGATTAACCGGTGGGAATATACACAATAAGCCTACCTGATATTGAACACAAGAGGGCAGTATAGCACTACGTATGACTCAGATTATTATTTTTTTATGAATTTTACAACAATTCTGGCTGTTTTTGAACGTAAACATAATTCTTAAATGAAAAAAAGGAAAAATTGGGGAAGTTATAATATTTGTATAATTTAATTTAGAAACAAATGATGTATAATTACATTTTTAGAAGATATGAGGCTTTTAGTGTTTACTTTATTGACATTACTTTAATCTTTTGCCATAGTTGCACATGTCTACTGGCTAATAAATGTGATGTATCTGTTGAGTTTCAAGCAATTTCAAGCATGCTAAGAGTCCCAAAAGCATCAAAAAAGAATGTTAAAGTTTGATTCGTTGCCACGGCAACAGTATCAAAGATATCAAAAATTCATTCACAGGTCTACATCTGCCGTGTATTGACATTATACAGATGAAGTTTGAAGCAAATCGGTTAAAAATAAGAGAGTGGTTTCAAAGCATTTTGAAAGTGACACACTTCCTGCTGCCAGTTGGTGGCGCTATAATTTTGACTCACAATAGTCACATCCATGTGATCGGTCTCTTACAGCGAAAACACTGCTGAAGTTTCATCAAGATCAGTTAATGTATGCTGAAGTTATAACACACATCCTGTTTCATGTTTTTCGCCATAATTTCGTTTCCTCGCCACGGCCAAACCGTTCGAGATATAAAAAATCCCTTGGCACCTTTTCATCCTTAATGTCTTGACTTCACGCTGATCGAGTTTTGTCGAATTTGGTTCAGTGCTCTAGGAGCAATACTTTAAATTCCATTGCATGTGTTTTAAACACAACCCTAAATAGCCATCTTCCTGTTGGGCTGGGGTAAAAAGTAAGAGTGTGAAGTAGGCTATATATGAAACGATGAGATCTATATGTGTACCAAGTTTCATATTATTACATGCAAGTGTGTTTGATTTATGGACCAAATTTTCAGACCAAGTTTATTGACCAAGTTAATCTGATTAATAAACTAATTATATAAAACTATTGTCAATGCACTACAATTAAACTAGTTATATGTCTTTACTTATAAAAAATAAAAATAAAAACTTATTTAAAAAATACCAGGCTTGAGAAATGTATTTTCTTTATGCAGGCCATACACACAGCAGTGAAATGGTTAAGCCCCCTCCCCCTGCACACTCACACACACACAGACAGGCAAAGACAGAGATGTAGGCTCAGATTAAGCAAGACCACATTCAAACAAACACATCTGACTTTCTGTGGGTCCTAGCTAATAAGTTTAAATTAGAAAGTTGTCCGGCTCGAGGAGTACAATATACATACCATTTTTGTAACTCTAGTTAAAACTAACAACCCCACTTTTGTCAAAAGGTGGCGCTACTGAGCCCTCACCACGCCCGTTTCTGAAACTTTGCACATGTCTACTGGCTAATAAATGTGATGTGTCTGTCGAGTTTCATGCATTTTGAAGCATGCTAAGGGTCTCAAAAGCATCCTAAAAGCATCCTAAAAGAAGGGTAAAGTTTGATGCGTCGCCACGGCAACAGTTTCAAAGATATCAAGAATCCATTCACAGGTCTACATCTGCCGTATGTTTACATTATACATATGAAGTTTGAAGCAAATCGGGTAAAAATAAAAGGGTGATATCAAAGCATTTTGAAAGTGACACACTTCCTGCTGCCAGTTGGTGGCGCTATAACTTTGACTCACAATAGTCACATCCATGTGATCGTCCTCTTACAGCGAACACACTGCTGAAGTGTCATCAAGATCAGTTAATGTATGCTGAAGTTATAACACACTTCCTGTTTCACGTTTCTCGCCATGATTTCGTTTCCTCGCCACGGACAAACCGTTCGAGATATAAAAAATCCCCTCACAAACTTTCATCCTCAATGTCTTGACTTCACGCTGACCGAGTTTCGTCGAATTTGGATCAAAGCTCTAGGAGGAGTATTTGACATTCCATTGCGAGCGTTTTACAAACAAACCTCAATAGCCGACTTCCTGTTGGGCTGGGGTAAAAAGTAAGAGTGTGAGGTATAGATGAAACGATGAGATCAACATGTGTACCGAGTTTCATATTATTACATACAAGCGTGTTTGAGTTATGGACCAAGTGTTCGGACCCCGTTCCAGGGGGCGCTGACGAGCCGCCCTACCACGCCCGGGTACCAGCTTCAGCCCGGCTCTGATGGCCACGGGTTCTGACCCGTGTGCAAAGTTTCAAGAGTTTTCGAGCACGTTAAGGGCCCCAAAAGTGCCCAAAAGGTAGTAAAATAATAATTATTATAATAATAATAGTGAAGAAAAATAATCCCAAGGAAAACAATAGGGCCTTCGCCCTTTCAGGGCTTGGGCCCTAATAATCGTTAGGAAAACAATAGGGCCTTCGCCCTTTCAGGGCTTGGGCCCTAATAATAAATAACTAAAAGAAATACCTCCAAATTGAACAAAAATAGCTCTCACAAACTTACAAAAACGAACAAACAAAATTTATTTATTAGTGCTGTCAAATGATCAATCACATCCAAAATAAAAGTTTGTGTTTACATAATATATGTGGGTGCACTGTGTATAATTATTTTGTGTGTGTGTGCGCACACATATACATATATACATGTATACACATGCATGTATATTTAAGTAAAAATATTAATTCTATATGAAATTATATATAAATTATATATAATTATATATAAATCTATACCCAGTATATACATGTAAATATTTCTTCCTCCAGCGTAATTCAACTCTCGTTTCTGATCATCACTCAAGGATGTCCGTTCGATACACGGCCCAGACTGTGGATCGGATCACTACCTCGTGCGTGCTGTAATTAAGCTTCGACTACACAGAACCAAATGCAAATTGCGTCCATCAGCCAAGCTAGATTGGAAATACTTGTCGGATCCCGGTCATAAGATGGAATTCCAAATAGCACTATCCAACCGTTTCGCAGCATTGGCTCCATCCGAAGACGTCACAGTCGAAGAACAACAGCTTTCAGACGCCATCATGGAATGTGCAAAGGAACTGTGCCATCCCACCCCTCGCTGAATACAGCCGATGAGTGTCTCAGTATGGTAGACGAACGGAAGCGAGTGAAGCTGGTCGACTTCGAGCGATACCGCCAACTCAACAAGGACATCCGATGCGGAATGAAAGAAGAACGAGAGGCTTACTGGAACCAAATAACAGCTGACTTGGAGGTTGCGGCCTCGAAGCATGAGTACCACACGCTTTATCAAACCCTCTGACAACTGAGCGGAAAGGCCAAATCAACGAACGACAACATCCGAAAAGCACCTTCATGCGATCATCGACGGAGCGTCTACAACTTTGGAGGGAGTTTACTTTGAGCGTAGACGGAGAGAGTCTGGCCGTCCAACAGATTTATTGTGGTTAATTAATGTTTAATGTGATTTAATGCATTGTTAATATAGAATATATTCTTACCAGATATTTTTTAACAGAAAGTATTACTAGTGATTGCATTGTGTTGTTAAGAGACGTTCAACTAAATATATAACACTAAATATATAAATATAAAGTATATTTATATTATTAGTATATTTGATTGTGATAAAAGTGGAACTATTGCAAGTACACTTTAAATAATTTGCATTAATGACTGTTATTATACAGAGATCATCCTATCCTTAATAATAGTAATATTAAAACATTTTAAGAATTAATATTAATAAATGTGCATTGGGCAAAAAAGTACTCCAAATACAGTTTAATTGTAATATTTATATCAGTAAGTCTCAAGTGATATGTCAGTAAATATGTTAATGGATTTGAAGTATACTTGGTATGAAATAAAAGTATTTTAAATACATTTTGGTGTAGGTTTTTTTTTTTTTTTTTTCACTAAGGGAACTATGACACATGGAACAAGCTGCTGTTGTTGAATGGTGTCAAATTAATGTCATGTCATTCTAAAATTCATCTTCCACTAATCGTCTGGGAAGGGGAGCAGGACAACCTCCCACCAGTCCTTGTTTCGGACTGTCATCCACAGACACCTTGTTTTGGGCACTAGAAGGGACGTTTTTACTGCTTTTAAGCATATAAGCAGCATGGCACATCGGTTTGTGTGCTCGTCATCTCCTAATTAGGACCAAAAAGAGATAAATATTAATTCTGCTCTTTTAAACAAAGAAAATAAGCAAAATAGCTGAATGGTTAACCAAAAAGTAGAAAGTTGTTAGTGCAGTGTGTGTATGTCAAAAAATGTATTTAAATTTGAAGCGTTATGTTTATAAATAGGTACAAGCTACAAGAACAATGGATGGCTGAGAGAGTTTATTAATGGATAGGATGAGAGAGTTTATTAAGTACCCACATTTTTAAAACTCTAGCCTAAAAAGATTGCAAAAGAGTGCAAGAGAATGCTCAGTCCATTAGGCCTACACTGCATGAGCCTTATCTTTTGATAAATAATATTCCCATTATTTCTGTTGTTACTATTATTCTATTATTCTACTATTCCTATTATTAAAATCCTCCTATTGCTGAGATCAATTCAAGTGTTTCATGTTGTTCACGTCCTTGTTTAGTTTGTTTTGAGATGGCTGTTTTATGATTTTATGGTGAAATTAGCGCTACTTAGAAGAGAAAAAAATGTGATACAATATTAACAAAAAAAAAAAAAAATCTCATAACTATGTGTTCTACCAATGGAGTAGCATTGTGTTGTCATCGCCGACGGCAGACAAATCGGAGGATAGCGACAGACTGAGTGCTTTGATGTGGATTACTGTGCCTTGTACGGTGGATTTTGTCCACTCGAATGTGGCTTCATTTGGATCATAGACTTGGATCATGGACTATAATAGACTTCAATGGGAACCAAATGATTCAAGGTCCAAAAGACAGTTTCAGTGCATTATATGGAGAAAAATCCAGGAATGTTTTCATCAAAAACCTTTTTTTCTTTTCGACTGAAGAAAGAATGACATGGATATCTTGGATGACATGGGGGTGAGTAAATTATTAGCAAAAGTTGTTTTTTTTTTTAAAGTGAACTACTCTTTTAAGGATAAACATGATATTAGCAGAAGCTTTTAATTAGCACTTGATAATGTTAGTTCAACAACTTATTCAAGTCTACCTGTACATGATAAAGATAATATGGCTATCCCCTTAAGTTGTAAAAGAAACCATTTTAATTTTCTTCCATTTCTCCATGTCAGGTACAAACCTGAGGAAGTTCCAGGAAGTCAGCAGAAATTACACTTTGTTGGATAATTATTGCCCTATTTCCAGATACATATAACATAGACAAATAACAAGGTACTATAACTGCCGCAATGTCAGTCACTTATGACATTATGGGCCCTATCTTGCCGCATTCTCAGTGCAATTGACTTTATACACCGACACATGTATCATTCGTATTTTGCACCCATGAAAAGCAGACTTTTCTCTCCACAGACGCACGTCGGTAAACTAGGGAATGAACTTCCTGGGCGGTTCAGCGCAAAAAAGAAGGCGTGTTGAGACGCAAACAATCCCTGGTGCTATTTTGCAATTCCAGAAAACAATTGCACCACTGACCAGAAAAAAACCTAGTCTAAAGTCAGTGGCACAATTGTTTTCTGGAACTGCAAAATAGCACCAGGGATCATTGAGTCATTTATCCCACCAGTTAAATAGAGCATCACAGTCCCACCCACAGCCGGTGCCGGAAGTAAGAATTCAATACAATTTCTCCATTGACAGTTGGGATATAAGCCACCAGCTTGTATATCCTCATATAAACGCCAAAAGTTCATGGGCCACTAACCTTGTTTTAAGATAAATGCCTTTAATTCGCAATGTCTTGGATAAGTACTTCATTACCCACAATCCTGAACAATCCCACAATCCCACAGTAATCCATCTGATTGGTGGAAGTCGTGTAACTGTCTGGTTAAACCAGAGTCCGTCTGTTAAACCCTGCGAAAGTCTGTGAAGACTGAAAATCGTGTAATGACGTAGGGCTAAGTTCATTGGTCGCACCTCAGAGACGCCCCCGCATCATTGGATGTGCAGTTGCCACAGCACAGCCTATGAGCGAGCCAGATGCTCAATGTTTTGGCTCTGCAAATGCATTTTACATATAAGCTTCAGTAAATCAAGGAAAAGGAGTTTCCCTGCACATTCACTATATAAAATTCACTGGAGGAAAAAGTTCACGTGGTCGTCGTCAGATTTGGAAGTCGCTCAAAAAGCTCTTTCACAGTGGCTTCAGTCAAATTCAGTTTTTTAAATTCAGAAGTTTTTTGGATTTTCTCTTCGTTTTTTCACTCAAAATGATATGTTGTATGCTTATGAGTTCAGCCGTAGCTGGTTATCCTCAGACATGCTCTAAAACTCTTTAGATATGGATTTTACAAAATGTCAATGGTAGAAATGAATGGGAAATTTACTTCCGGCACCAAAGCTCCCTCGGGCTGTGAGCAGACTGTGATGCTAAAACAGGTCGTTATGATCGTTAAAATAGGGCCCTATTACTGCATTGGATAATAAAAAATAATTTTGCACTTTTTTATTGATTTATCCAAAGCATTTCATTCTGTGGATCATGATCTTGTTTTCCAAAGGCTTAAAGGTTTTAGTAGTTTTAAAGTGGTTTTCAAATTATCTGACTGGAAGAATTCAAAGTGCGTCTAGATTATATTTCTACCCCTTTAAGACAGGTGTTCCTCAAGGATCAATTTTGAGACCAATTTTATTTTCCATCTATATAAATGAATATGGCATAGGATTAGAGACAGTAAATGTACACTTTTATGCAGATGTTACTATCATCTATACAATGGCCTCATCTTTAAAAGTACCAATGGACTCTTTACAGAATGCATTTAATTCATTTCAGACTTCTCTTGATAGTCTAAATTGAGTGATGAATGCAGATCGTTTAATGATTTTTTATGATTAAAACTTTTGATGGTACTCTGCTTGAGAGGGTTGCATCCTACAAATATCTTGGAATCTGGCTGGATGATAAACTTAATTTTAGTACTCATATTGATATTCTTTTAAAGAAATTGAGACCAAGCATAGGTTTTTATTTTCGTTAGAATTTTTTTTTATTCCTTTGTTGCTCGTAAACGATTAGAGGAAACTACCTTTTTGTCAGTACAGGACTATGGCTATATATTAAAACACTATATATTAATATATATGAATGCGCCTTTGAATACTTAGAAAAAAAATGGATGTTGTTTATCATGCTGCTATACGATTTGTGACTGGTTCAAGTGTGTGTATACATCAGTGCAATTTTTTAGGAAATGACAAAATTGACTTCTCTGTGCTTGGGGAGGAAACACCACGTGTTGATTTTTATTTTAAACGCTTTACTGGGTAAATTACCACAGTATATATCTAGTTTATTGACATACTGTACTAGTATCTATACTAGATCAACAGTCAAACCTTTACTCAAGAACCCAATTTTTCATACAGAAATAGAAATAGACCACCCTTTTTATGCTCCTTATGCATGGAATGAGCTTCAAGGTATATTACACATGAAATATCTCCCGCTTTGTTTAAAAACATCTTAAAGTCTGTTTATATAAAATGGTGTAAATGTTTTAATAAGGTTTGTTTATTATGTTGTGTTAGCTACTACTTTGTAATTTTTGTCTCGTGCTGCCTATCTTGACCAGGACTCCCTGGTAGAAGAGATTTTGTATCTCAACGGGACCTTCCTGGTAAAAATAAATAAATAAATAAATAAATATGACATAAGGTAAAAGTTCATAGATGGACTAGTTAAAGTTATTATTTATTTTAGTAAATTATTGGTTATTATTTATTGGTAAATTAACTGTTATGTACAAAATAAATGATAATATCTAATCTAATCAAATTATTAATAATTAACATCTAATCTATCAAAAATCCAGCATGGAAAGATTTAAAAAAGGCTTTATGGCATTTATCGAAATGTTCTTAAAAGCATCCACAGAGTTAAATTTAGGTGAATCGCAAATAAATGCACGTAGACCATAGTTTCGCTTTGAGATTGTGTTAGACTATATTGGTCCTTTGCTTTAAACCCATATAAACTGGAGCAAACTTCTAAAAGTGCATTGCACAGAGACTTTTTTATGTAAAAAAGCTACAACAACCTATATCTATCTGTGTGAGTCAACTTGCATGTCTGTTTATGGGTGCGTTGTTAACAGCCAAAAGTCCATTAAGCACACTTTTAGGGTATCTACTGAAAAATTCAAAGACTTTTTCTCAAAGCTTTCCCAGAAAAGAATACATCTACAATAAGCAACCCCACAGCTCTTCACAAACAACCTCTCTTCCCCAAACCTTCTAGCAGGAGCAGTGTACAGATGGTCTAATTTAGCCTTCAATCATTTTCTACAGTACATTTGCAAGAATGTTTCAAAACACACTATGCCTTATGCTGCTGCCCACAGTTTATCGCTCTAGGATTTCCTACCAACAAGCCGTCACACAGACACAGCTATTTTCACATAAATTATGCACAGGTCTGAGATGTGAATGTTCACTGATATAGGTTGCCATCTTCCTGGTCAGTGTAACTCTGGAAGAATTACAGCTGATTGAATGCCCAGGTGAGCGCAGCTGAAAGTGAATTCTATAAATATTAAGTCGGTTTTTATTTTATTTTATTTTTTAAAGGGCACCTATTATGCCACTTTTTACAAGATGTAATATTGGTCTCAGGTGTCCCCAGAATGTATTTGTGAAGTTTCAGTTCACAGTTAATTTATTATAACCATTTGAAAATGTCATTTTGGGGCCTGTTTCAAAATGAGCTGTTTTGGGGCTATACAACCTTAAATGCAAATGAGCTACATATCGCTGCCCTGCCTTTGGATGAGGGCGTAACTTGATACCTATGTTAGTCGGTCTAAACAGAAGGGCTCAGAGAGTGAGAGAAACCGCTGTTTTGAATGTCATTCAGCGTACGTTTGAATTGGAATATATAAATAGTATGAAGAGACTCCGGCAGAATAAACAAATGAGAATGGACCAGTACGTCTTGGTATGGTTATTTCATACATTTATGTACTTATAGCATTGTAATCGCGTCCCATTTGAAATGATGGATGTCCAACACACACACACAGACACACACAAACACTAGCGCTGGCGCAATTTTTTGAAATTACATACACATTCTGTGATAAAGTTTGCTACATACAAGCGAAATTACATTTATGCGAGGGACCTTTTACCTATTTATGCATCATGTCATACAGGTGCTTCTGTGGCAAATGTGAGAAGATGGCTAACTTACAGAACACCAACATATATGCATTTTTTAATACAATATCTTTAAATATATATATATTTATAAACGTGTGGTTACACACTATACAAAGAAGGTTTTAAATTATAAACACAGACATCCTACGACAATAACTTTAGACACATTTGTTGTTGAATAGGCTGACATCGACTGAAAAGACTATTTGATAAAAAAATCATAAAATACAATTCTGTCACTGGAGGTGACGGTGGATCGCAAACAGTAGAGTAGACGACGATCCACACTTGAGGATTAACTTTTAAAGGGTTAGTTCACTTTTGAAAAAACTTTTGCTGATAATTTACTCACCCCCATGTCATCCAAGATGTCCATGTCTTTCTTTCCTCAGTCGAAAAGAAATTAAGGTTTTTGATGAAAACATTCCAGGATTTTTCTCCTTATAATGGACTTCCATGGGAACCAGGTCCAACCGAGGTCCAAACGACAGTTAATAACAGTTTCAGATGCAGCTTCAAATGTCTTTAAACGACACCAGACGATGAATAAGGGTCTTATCATGCGAAACGATCGGTTATTTCAAAGCTTATTCCAAAAATGTAACTTTTCTAAGGACAAATGCTAGCCTTGTAATATACTGTGAGGCGCGTTTGCAACGTCACGCAATACGTAATTACGTTCAAAAGGTCACGGGCGACGTAGCCGGAAGTACAGAATCAAAATCGTCCGACATCGTTGTTTTACCTTTTAATTCCTTTTTTGTAAACGGCGTATGAGTTAGTTTTCACGTTCAACCTATGCGTTCAACTTGTAAACACCTCGGTTGTTCTCTGACTCTGTACTTCTGGCTACGTCGCCCGTGACCTTTTGAACGTAATTACGTATTACGTGACGTTGCAAACGCGCCTCACAGAACGGAGCAAGGCTAGCATTTGTCCTTAGAAAAGTTACATTTTTGGAATAAGTTTTGAAATAACCGATCGTTTCGCATGATAAGACCCTTATTCATCGTCTGGTGTCGTTTAAAGACATTTGAAGCTGCATCTGAAACTGTTATTAACTGTCGTTTGGACCTCGGTTGGACCTGGTTCCCATGGAAGTCCATTATAAGGAGAAAAATCCTGGAATGTTTTCATCAAAAACCTTAATTTCTTTTCGACTGAGGAAAGAAAGACATGGACATCTTGGATGACATGGGGGTGAGTAAATTATCAGCAATTTACTCACCCTATTCACCTGTAGTGTCTCGCCTTAAAGGAACTAATCCTTTAAGGCGAGACACTACAGGTGAATAGGGTAAAATTTTAAACTAGCAGATATCACCATGAAACTTTCCCAGTTGATTTCCCTACATTAAGATGAGAAAAAAATGTATTACAAGTTTTCTGTAATTTAATGTTTAAATATGCAAATGAGGCATTATCTGATTAAATATGCACTAATTTGCATATCTTTAAAACAGGTTCAATTTTTTTTTTCATTGTGTTCATATAATAGATGGGGAAAAAATTACAGAAGGATTTATGGATATCTACTTTTGTTATCCTGTAAATCAGAATATACCATCAATAGTCTTAAAAAAATGATTTTCGCCATGTTTTTTGGGATAAAATGTTACATAAATCAGGCTAGGAATAATATATTTACAAATCCCTCTGTAAATGTCTTCATAATATAACTAGGTACAAGACTGGAAAGTTTGGTGTATATAGGTGCTACTGAAGTGGAGATTTCAGACTTTGAGTATGAGAAAAAAGTCATTTTGAGAAAACGGGCTTTAAAAATTTATATTCTAAAATTACACACATTTCTACATGAAAACATTGCTAACAAGCAAAATAACTGGCTAAGTTATTGTTTATAACAATTTACATGAAAAATGACAACTGAATAAAACAACATTGCCAAATAAGCAGCCACTGTTGTGTTGCGTGCGCTTCATCTTTATTTATAGATTGGCTTCCCATCGACAGCTTGCGTTCAGATGCGCTTCCCGAGGGCATTTTACAGGGTAACTAATACATCACTAATTTTCCTTTTCCCCCTAGCAAGTGACAACTGCTGTAATCTTTTCGATGACTGACGTGAAGTCATTTTCATTCATTCAGTCAGAAAGTCCCGCGGAAAGCTAAACCAAATCAGCAAGCGTCAAAGCATACCATGTGACGATTGACGAATCACGTTAATCCCCGAGGTAAACAAATCCCCACTTTTGCTTCCACGATTGGATGTTGATTAAAAGGAAATGACCATATTTGGACCTGACAGCATTGGAAAGGAGAGAGATGTGCTTTGTATGTGATGACAGGGTGTATGCAGCGATCGCGGAGCAGCGCGATCATTTAGAACGCAACTTTTGTTGAATTTATGAGAAATCTACAGGCGCAAACGGACAAAGTGTAGTAAAATAAAGACCTAAATATGTATTTCGGACTTTTTTTCAACACAAGTCTGAAAGAATACATGTTATTGAAGTCAAATATCCCAAAATCTCAAGTGGAAAAAAAAAAAACGATGTTTTTGCCTGCCGTGTCTCGCCTTAAGCCACAACAACAGGATTAACCCACGAGTCCACGACAGAACACTTATGTTTCCAAGAGACATTACCGGCTGTCGTTGAAACAATGGAGGATGGTGTACAGATCACTGAGGGCGGGGTCTAGGCCACAACCACACTGTCAATCAAACCCCTTGCTCACTTTCTACGTCACAAAGTGCTGAATCTTAGAACAGCTCGTTCTGAGACAGTGCATATGATTTATTGAGATTGTAAAAAAACTACTGGGTGGATTTTTATCATTCTAGGGTGGTTTTGCTCACACACTGCCAACACACATTTATGTTCAAACACCATGTAAAAGTGAATTTTCCATAATAGGTGCCCTTTAAAGAACAGTGGGAAAAGCTATTCAGATTTGAAGATTGTGACATATAACCACATACATCAACCCGATCTCTTTATTTAGTGTTCATGTATACACTACGATCAGATTCGGAAACAAAAGGTGTCCATGTAAACCAGTGGTGTGCAATGGTGTTTTTTATATATATCAAATGTTAATTTAAGTACCTGTAACACTTAAATTTCATGGTTAAATAAACATTACATAAAAAAGAGAGACAAAATAAAATCCTATTTTGTAAATGTTCTATTTATTAATAACAAATATAAATTTCATTGCCTCACGTGACTTTCCGTTATTCATTCTCAACCTCACAACTATCTCCTCTCAGTAGCATGGCAAAACTATAATAACACTAATGTATACATAGTGTAGGAAACTCAGAAGCAAAGACCAGGAGACTATGTTGTAACTTCAGCATGATTCTTTATTGAGGACACAAGCTGTTGGTAGCTGCAGTCATCAAATCTAACATGTACATTGTAGTTTCTATAGATTTTAGTGCTTGGAAATGGAGACAAAGCACCTGGGTGATGACTTTAAAGGTGCAAAACGCAAGTATCTGAGTTTTTGCAGAACTACGCCCCCTCTGGTGACAAGCGCTCATGGAACACACACACATACACGCACGTTTGCACGAGCTGTTCATAACCAAAGGAGCATCTTTTGTTACAGTCATAATGAGGTAATACAGTTATAAATCTGCAAGTCATTTAAAATATATGAAAGGAAAGGCATTCAAGTAAATTACACCCTTATGTGTGTGTGTGCGGGGAAAAAGGGGGTTAGTAGTAAACTTCAGTTTTTGTTTCCATCTATCTCCATGTTGACCTGTTTTATGTGCTTACTGTATCCACTTATGATTGCATTATTATGGAAACACGTTCATGAACAATATAAGTTATTACTTTGTATAGGTACGGTAGCCGAGAGAGCTCACCGCGCTGCAACCTGATGAAGACGAATGCAAATACAAAAAAACGTGTGCAACTATAAAAACGCGTGCAAATACAAAAAAACATCCGCAAATTAAGAAAAACATCTTCATCAGTTCCACAACACACGTGTGCTCCAAGTACTCACAACACCACCAAATACAGAAACGCGCTGCAAATAACACGGTCCACAACGGAAATGTTTACGGGGAACCAAATAAGTGACGGACCCAACTGGGACTTGCTTATTGCTCGTGAGCTTCCCTATGCCCTACTCCCTTCAAAGGGCAGACGGCAAAGCTCTTCAAGTGGGAATTTGGCGTGAGCATGACACCTAGTGTGTCATTTATGTAGCCGCTTGGAACTTGATGAAGGGAGCAACAACAGACAACGTAATGTAATTATTTTTACCTTGGATGTTCCTATGACAACACAGCACTTTGTCCATCAGCTGTATAGCTTTTCTGACGACAGAAATATAATGATTAACATAACGGTTGCAAATAAATTATTTATTTATTTATTTTTACTTTATAAAAATCTGTTAAAATATCCGTTTTATATATCTGTAGGCCTATGTCAGTGCCATACATTACCTAACATTTTTAGGAAACTTTTCTTATGAAAATGTAAACATAAAATGAAACTATTTGTATAGTGTAACTGATGTATAGATTAATATCTTGCCTTCATGTTCTTCTAGATCTTTTTATTTATTTATTTAGTTTAGTTTTCAGATCATTGTTCTTTTCTCATTTGTATTGTGATGACATTGAACATATTGTTAACACATGTTGTATATTGTACACAAGTTGTATGTCATAATAATTTGAATCTCGGTGTTTTGGAGCATTTGCCTCTTCTGTCTTCGTCTGCCTAAACTCCACAACTAACCGTGACACCTATAAGTCGGAGAAGTTAGTCTATGTTAAACGCTGTCACATTTACATTACAGATTCACACTTTTTTTTCTTTAAATATCAATAAAAAACTATTGCAAAATGACAGGGTTTCCATTAAACGATGTTTTGTGACAAAAAAGTCATTTTTTCCTCTCTCAATAAGTCATTCCAAAAAACATGGCAACAGATGTTGGTAGGTTTAAATATATCACAGCCACCACTAGACATTATTATTATTAATGAAAAGAGACGTAGCCCTAAGCGTGTTATCCAAGCACTAATGAAAACATTGCCTTGGCGCTCATTGAAATACATGCGACAATCAGGCAATGTTTTCCCCCACGGGCTAAATTCACATCACATGACGGGGCGTTCCCAGACCAACCGACTGTATCTATACATCGTGCAGCCCTATATGAGTCTTTCCTTGCCATTAATACTTGGATAACACGCTTAGGGCTACGTCTCTTTTCATTAATAATAATAATAATGTCTAGTGGTGGCTGTGATATATTTAAACCTTCGAACATCAGTTGCCATGTTTTTTGGAATGACTTATTGAGAGAGGAAAAAACGTAGTTTTAGTCACATAACATCGTTTAATGGAAACCCTGTCATTATTCACGTTATTCAATCACTCCTGCTGCCTGTCTTCAAAACTTGAGAGCCCTGCTATATAATTGAGCATAGTACATACCAGGAAGGTATCAATCAGGATTATGAGTTATTTTTATTTTTTATTTTTTGATTAATCACTTTTTTATGATTTAATCATTAATTTTGACAACAATAATGTTTAGTGTATATAGACAAGACAACCTACAAGGGTATTTGTTTATAAGCCTGCCCTGGGTACACCAGCTAAGCTTTTTGATTAATCACTTTTTTATGATTTAATCATTAATTTTGACAACAATAATGTTTAGTGTATATAGACATATATATGGACCAATAATGTTTAGTGTATATAGACATTTATATGGACCAAGTGTTCGGACCCCGTTCCAGGGGGCGCTGACGAGCCCCCTGCCACGCCCCGGTACCATCTTCAGCCCGGCCCTGATGGCCGCGGGTTCATACCCGTGTCAAGTTGCAAGAGTTTTCGAGCATGTTAAGGGCTCCAAAAGTGCCAAAAAGGTAGTAAAATAATAATAAGAATAAATAATCCTAAGGAAAACAATAGGGCCTTCGCCCTTTCAGGGCTTGGGCCCTAATAATAGAAAAGAATAACCCTAAGGAAAACAATAGGGCCTTCGCCCTTTCAGGGCTTGGGCCCTAATAAAGCTAAAACTTGTTTTGAACAATTTCTTTGTCATCTGCAGATTGATTTTAAGTAGGGACAGAAAAAAAATCGATTTAAATCGTAAATCGGATTTTTTGTGAAAAAATCTTGGATTTGTTTTTAGGCCATATCACCCAGCCCTAAGTGTCAAGTGTCTAAAGTTTGATTATGTTTTTAGGTGGAGCTGTCACTTGAGCAGCCATTTATAAGGGAGGCACAGTGCAAATACAAAGCTGGCTTGGGACATGTCAGGGTTCTGCCCTGGCAGCCTTGTCTTTGTCTCTGTTTCATGTCTCTATGTGTGTGTTGTGCTTGAACTTGTGGTTTTGTTTGTGTGTGCCATGTGCTTCTTTGTTCCTGCCTCCTTGTTTCCCTGTACCACGCCCTCTTGTCTAGTTTAGTCCTCATTAGCCTGAGTGTCACCTGTTGCTAATGTTCTCTGTTCCCTTGTTTGAGTCCTCGTTTACCTGAGTGTGTACACCTGTTCCTCTCGTTCTAAGCTCCCTTTATATGTGTGCTCTTTCCCTCATGTGTTTGCCAGTTCGTTAAACATTGTACTACTGTGTACTTCTGTGCAACATAGTGTTTCTTGTTTCTAGTTTCTAGAGCTATCTGTGATTTAGTTGTAGAAGAACTTTGTGCTTTTGTTCTGCCATCAGTCCTGTTTGTCTTATCTTCTGTGTCTCCAGTCCTGCTAGCGGAGCTCCCCGGGCAGCTAATACTCTCAGTTTTGGAGGAAGCCTTGTGCTGGGCCTGAGATCCCTGTGTGCCTTGCAGTTTCCTGTCTGGTTACTGGTGGAAGCCTCAGGGCTCATACTATTCTGCCATTGCTACTCTCCAGCCTACATACATCTTGTGCAACTATCTACGGCAGCTCGGCTAGCTTCAACCCCTGTCTTTGTGTCATCTTTGCCCATTGTCTGGACTGTTCACCTCTTCCACCACATCCTGTCATCTGTCTGCTGTTTGTCAATAAACCTGCTAATTCACATTCTGCATTTGAGTCCTCCTTCAGAGACCCGTGACAGAACGAACTGGCCAATTCAGGACTCAGCAGAATGAGCATCAAGATCCTGCCACCTGCTAACTTCCAGGAGAGGATGGCTCGTCATCATGGTCTAACTTCCCTTCGCCAGGATGGCTTTGAGGTTGGGGGTTTTGCTCAATTCTTCTGGACCATGTCTGTGGGGCTAGATTATAATGATGCTGCTCTCAAGGATATCTTTAACTCCTGCCTGGATGACCCCTTGCCTGCATGGGAGATGGATTCTCTCCGTATTCTGGATTTCTGGGGTTTCTCTCGGTACCTTGGTAATCGCAGTAAGTGGGGAATGCCGCCAAGTCCACCAGAATCTGCTTTCAACAACCACCCTGCCCTTCCTCACCTGTCTCGTCACATTTATGATCCTCCTCTGGCTAGCACTAAGAAACTAAGACTCAGACGAAAGAGGGCAGCTCAGTCCACCACAGCTACCCCAGAGTCAGTCAAACCAATCACCATCATCTCTCAGGCATCCAGGTCAGTCCCAGTCACTTTAAGAACTGAGTCAATATCTGTTATTCAAGACACCGCTGTCTTCCCTCAGACTATTACGTCAGTTCCAGCCATCTCTGAGTCTGCCGATTTAACCTCCGTTTTCCCTCTAACAACCCAGAGTTTCCCTGTTACTTCAGAGTCTGCCAGATCTGTTTCAGTCAGTGCTGATTCAATGAAGGTCACTGCTTTTCTGCCGGGGTTGGCCGAGTTAGCTGTTGATACTACAGAAGCAGCCCAGCAAGCAGTATCAGCTCGTCGAAAGAGGAAGAATAGGAGAAAGGCTAGCACTGAACAATCTATGTTTCTCCTTTCCCAAGCTCCAGTTCCAGTTGTTCCTGAGGTATCAAGTCCAGTGAATTCAATTTCTTCTAAACCTTTGAATAGTAATGCCATTCCCTCTAAGACAATCTCTGCCAGTCCTGTTATGTTGACTGAGCCCAGTCCCAAGATTCCTGTTGCCATTGCCGCAGAGGCCTTTTCTGAATGTTTGACAAGTCTTGTCAAGATTCTAGAAATTCCTGCCAAACCTGTCGTGTCAACCAGTTCCGAGTCCGCTTCAGAGAGGGCGGTCCCCGAGCCGTCCGCTTCAGAGAGGGCGGTCCCCGAGCCGTCCGCTTCAGAGAGGGCGGTCCCCGAGCCGTCCGCTTCAGAGAGGGCGGTCCCCGAGCCGTCCGCTTCAGAGAGGGCGGTCCCCGAGCCCTCCGCTTCAGAGAGGGCGGTCCCCGAGCCCTCCGCTTCAGAGAGGGCGGTCCCCGAGCCCTCCGCTTCAGAGAGGGCGGTCCCCGAGCCCTCCGCTTCAGAGAGGGCGGTCCCCGAGCCGTCCGCTTCAGAGAGGGCGGTCCCCGAGCCCTCCGCTTCAGAGAGGGCGGTCCCCGATCCCTCCGCTTCAGGGAGGGTGGTCCCAGGACCCACTGCTGAGAGTAAAGTTACTAAGCCAACTTCAGAGAGAGCTGTTTCTGAGCCATCTTCAGAGGAAGCAGCTCCTGAGTCCGCTGCTCCAGAGAGTGCAGTCCAGGAGTGCGCTCCCGGGTCAGTCCCCGTGCACGCCAGTGCAGCCCAGGAGGGCGCTCCCGAGTCAGTCCCCGTGCTCGCCAGTGCAGCCCAGGAGGGCGCTCCTGAGTCAGTCCCCGTGCACGCCAGTGCAGCCCAGGAGGGCGCTCCGAGTCAGTCCCCGTGCACGCCAGTGCAGCCCAGGAGGGCGCTCCCGAGTCAGTCCCCGGGCTCGCCAGTGCAGCCCAGGAGGGCGCTCACGAGTCAGTCCCCGTGCACGCCAGTGCAGCCCAGGAGGGCGCTCCCGAGTCAGTCCCCGTGCTCGCCAGTGCAGCCCAGGAGGGCGCTCCCGAGTCAGTCCCCGTGCATGCCAGTGTAGCCCAGGAGGGCGCTTCTGAGTCAGTCCCTGTCCATGATTTCAAGACGTTCACCAATCTTGTCAGTCCTGTCTTTGCACCCAAGCCTGTCAAGCCCAGTTGGAAGTCCAGACCAGTTAGGCCAGTTCCTGTGTCCAAGAGTACCTCCAATCAAGTTCCCATTCCTCCCATCCCACCTTCTGCGTTTCCGGTTTATGGTTTCCCTAAGCCGACACCTCCGTTGTCAGCCTTGAACTTTTTTCCCAGTTCTGTTCCCACCTGTCCCATCCCTCCCTCTGTTTTCCCTGGTCAGTTTGGGACTTCCATGTTTACACCCCACCCACCCCCCCAGCTGTTGCCTCCGTGGACTTCTATGCCTGTTTTGGACGCCTGGAGGCGTCCATTAGAGAGGGGGTACTGTCAGGGTTCTGCCCTGGCAGCCTTGTCTTTGTCTCTGTTTCATGTCTCTATGTGTGTGTTGTGCTTGAACTTGTGGTTTTGTTTGTGTGTGCCATGTGCTTCTTTGTTCCTGCCTCCTTGTTTCCCTGTACCACGCCCTCTTGTCTAGTTTAGTCCTCATTAGCCTGAGTGTCACCTGTTGCTAATGTTCTCTGTTCCCTTGTTTGAGTCCTCGTTTACCTGAGTGTGTACACCTGTTCCTCTCGTTCTAAGCTCCCTTTATATGTGTGCTCTTTCCCTCATGTGTTTGCCAGTTCGTTAAACATTGTACTACTGTGTACTTCTGTGCAACATAGTGTTTCTTGTTTCTAGTTTCTAGAGCTATCTGTGATTTAGTTGTAGAAGAACTTTGTGCTTTTGTTCTGCCATCAGTCCTGTTTGTCTTATCTTCTGTGTCTCCAGTCCTGCTAGCGGAGCTCCCCGGGCAGCTAATACTCTCAGTTTTGGAGGAAGCCTTGTGCTGGGCCTGAGATCCCTGTGTGCCTTGCAGTTTCCTGTCTGGTTACTGGTGGAAGCCTCAGGGCTCATACTATTCTGCCATTGCTACTCTCCAGCCTACATACATCTTGTGCAACTATCTACGGCAGCTCGGCTAGCTTCAACCCCTGTCTTTGTGTCATCTTTGCCCATTGTCTGGACTGTTCACCTCTTCCACCACATCCTGTCATCTGTCTGCTGTTTGTCAATAAACCTGCTAATTCACATTCTGCATTTGAGTCCTCCTTCAGAGACCCGTGACAGGACAGTGCAACCATCTCATCAGGCTACTCTACACTCTCGCTCACTTTGCCAAGATGGGCTACACACATCTGTCCCCCCAACAACGTGCAAGACATCACTGATAATCTGTTTATGTATTTAGTTCTCTTTTGTTTTTATACATTTTTAAATGGTTTGTTCCTAATGCAATTTCTAATGTTCTGACCTGTTCCGGTTCCTTTTCCATACTTATACAAGGTTACCTTTAGAAACCTAGACTATTCTGCCTAAGTTGATTTGAATTGTTTTCTGATGTTCTGGTTTCTTTTCCAAGCTTACAGTACAGGCAGGCCATTTTACATTACTCCCCTGCACCAACTTCTATATACAAAGTTAACTTTACAAACCTTAACCAGTGTGCCTATTAATGTTTTATGTTTGTTTTTTTTATGTTTTCTTATACCTGTTCTGTTTCCGGTATATTAAATTATAAAGTTATGAAGGAAATCATCCATGTGTAATACAATTGTACTTTATTGTTTAGATTGATACACATCCAGTAGCATATACATACGTAAAATAATCAAATCATTCACAGGTATGTAAAAGTAAAAGAGAAGTGATTATAAGTTCTGACAGAGACTGATCCTGTTATATACTGACTAGTATAAGGTGCTATGGTGACAATACAAGTTCACATATTTGTATAGATTCATAAAGAAGAACAATAATTAGGGTTACGGATTTGTATAGATTCTAATCTAACATAGTAACTTACACAGTCAACAACTCCATATTACAGCTAAGCTTACTACCTCGAGCTGCTGCAAGCTCAAAGAAACTGAGGTAAAGGTGCGTCTATTCAGACGTTCAATGTCGTGGATAAAACCTCCGATCCAGGTAGTGTATCCCTTAATTAACACAGCCCGGGGGATGTTGCAGACACTGGCTCAGGCCATCCTTAAAAATATTTTGGTTTGCAGTAACAGCAAAAATTTGTTTAAAAAGGGTCGGTAGGTAGGTCAATATATATTTTTTTTCAAGATTCAGTGTAAAAAAAAAAAAGTAAAATTTTTGAAAAATTGCATATTGTGACGTCACTGACTAGGTCTTCAAACTGTGCATCCACCGCTGGTGTTAATGCAACCTACAACCGGTTACGTTTTAGGCCAATCACAAAATGAATAAAATATCTATTTGTTATGCAGCAGTGTGCAGGCTTTTTTGTTTTTTTATATACATAAGCAATATAAGCAAAAACAAGTGTACACATGGTGAAACAAAGAATACAATTAAACAAAGATACAAATTAGCCTATATACACAATGCTTTAATTTTAGGAAGGTCTAAAATTAGCTACTTTTCAGTTAAGTGTGTCGTTCTGTTTGAAAAATGTTTAAATTAGTAATTAGAAAGTTTAAATTAGTTTAAATTAGAAATTTAAAAAGTTTAAATTAGTTTAAATTAGAAATTTAATTTAGTAATCAAATGTAAAATGACACTGCATGGTTTATCATAGTTAGATTAATGCTTATTATAGTTTAAGTTATTCATTCAAGAGCTGCGAATGATTTTTCTCTGCCTTGTTGTTTGGTTCGCATTACTGGCTCAATCGTCACATGTTTATTAGACTACTGCCCCTTTAAGACCGAGTGCGTGCGGCTCTAATAGATGACTGACGCACCATCATTTTCTCCCAACTATTTATGTCCATTTAAGACATAAACTGTGTTTAAATGAATCTCAGAGCAGGTCATTTTATATTTTATGTATATTTGATAGTTTAGCTGCGCAAATGAATCCCAAAATGAGGCTATAGCCTATTTTTCTTGTCTCGTTGCAGTGCATTTCGGAGCGCCTTGTGAACTCTTGCGCAGACTTTTGTGCTTTTAATAGCTCTTTTAATGATTGAATGCGTCCGCAGTTTAGCAACAGTACAGACTGCATTTTACAACAATCACCAATCGTGCTGATTCTGACGGTACGTTTGGGTTTTAGGAAGAAATGACAGCGCAACGCAGTGAAGGGAAGGAAGTTGCACGTTAGACAGAATGCGTCTGTAATGGTTTCATCTCAAATATCTTCTTTTTATAATCTTTGAAAGCGGAAATCTAAAATACTATTAGAATAATATCCCAGATCTAAAGTGTAACCATGTTCTGTCCTCAATGTCACTCATTAAGCAGGGCTGTCGTGTTGTCCGCGCTGTGGCTCCGGGTGAGAGATCGCTCACTTCTGGACTGCGAATACCAAAATTGCATCACAGACAAATTGTTTAATATTATTATTATATTTAGAAATGGTTGATATTCAGCGCCGTTGCCCGTTTAATACCGGGTTTACGAAGCGAACGTACAAGCCATAGTGTGACACGGGTAAACCAATGGTGTAAACATAATGACGCCACGGGTTTTTATTTAAAAGAAAGAACGTATGTAGACATAAGCAACTTTCACAATACTAACTAAAATATAATTAATATTATTTTATTGAATAAATTAGTCGTTTGAACTGAAGAGTAAAAATAAAAAAATAAAAAAAATAAAAAAATCAATCGGTCTGAACACAAGTTACAACCGGCAAAGTCGGTCGGACTAAAAGGAAAAAAAAAATAAAAAATTGAGTCGGCCCTAAATTGACAGGGTCAGTCGGGTTACGGCAAACAAGAATATTTTTAAGGGTGACAGGAAAGGTGGTCCACACTGCGAGTTTTAATTGCTGGTGCTGCTGCGTCGCATGCATACTTCCGGGTGAGTGTACCCCTCAGCGGCGTTCCGTTTTCAAAATGGCTGCCAGGTGAATAAGGCGAATAGGCCCCTGTGGCATGGAATAAGCTTTTGCCGTTTATGCATCCCTCTTCCCGGGCCCCGGGCCCCGGTCCCCAAACACCACACCACCGCAAATAGAATCTAATTCTGTGGGAAACACTGAATTATGTAAATCATATAAAAAAAAAACTCTGTTCTCTGTTTAAGTAATCCATATGAAAGCAACGAGAGGTCGAGTTTTTCGAGCGCCTTCTCATTAACTCTAATGTGACCACACCCACGTGCGCATAAGCGACTCACGTACAAATAGTCCATGTGAAGGAACGCAGACCTGTAAACGCCCTCATTCTGTAGAGATGCTTTTATTGTTGCAATTGAAGTTTTCATAATCGCTAAATTTGCAACATTAATATGGTTAATTTCCTTTTTTTCCCTTATTTTTATTTATTTTTTGGTTTATTAATGTGAAGCTGCTTTAAAACATCTGTACAAAGCGCTAAATAAATAAATGTGACTCAAAATGCGACTTGTTGAATTGCTTTTAGCAGTATGGCATACAAATATTTCTCAACTCAGGTGACAGAAGTTCAGTAGAGAAATAGGCTGGCACTATTAAGCCAGATCTAATAACGTCACAGGAGGCGAGCTGGCTGGAGTCGGCTGTCCTCTCAGTGTACTGACATGGAGATGCAATGATGTTTTGTTTGTAAGAATAAACCCAGTGAAGCAGCTTTAGGACACTACACCTTATCCATGTCTAAAACATCACTGAACAGCCCACCATGAAATACTAAAGAATATTTTGATTATTTGAATGGCAGATTTTATAAATATTGTGGCAAAGGTGATGCCATGAGTATCTACAAAAAGCTATTTTGTACTTGTCAAGAACCTATCATTAAGTGTGTTTGTAACATGCACCCTCATAATGCAATTATAAGGGAATTTTGGCAATATTGCAATTAAAGGGTTAGTTCACCCAAAAATGAAAATTAAGTCGTTAATTACTCACCCCCATGCTGTACCAACCCCGTAAGACCTTCGTTCGTCTTCGGAACACAAATAAAGATATTTTTGATTAAATTTGAGAGCTGTATAACTACCACATTGGCTCCTAAGGGACTGCCTCTTGACGGCCCAGAAAGTCAATGAAGAAAATGTTTAAATATCCCAAGTGACTACCGTGGCTCAACTATATGTTTATCAAGCGACGCGAATACTTTTTGTGCGAAAAAACAAACAAAAATAACGAGTTTATTTGACTATTCCTTTTCTTCCTTGTAGGCCAGAAACGAGATTTCCTTAGATTTCCTCGACGCATGCGCGAGAATTGCGATCTGAAGTAGTGTAAGCTGGTGTAAGCAGATCGCAATTCTCGCGCATGCGTCGAGGAAATCTAAGGAAATCTCGTTTCTGGCCTACAAGGAAGAAAAGAAATAGTCGAATAAACTCGTTATTTTTGTTTGTTTTTTGGTAAAAAAAACAATAAAACATGGTACTGTATTATTACCTGGTCTCCCCTGTTTATTGTCACAGCTCATACAATAAAGCAAACACCCATGATAAACTTTGCTTTTCTATCTAACGTTAGTAATTGCTGACTCTTTATTCCAACGCTGAGCGAAGCGAACTCTCTGCTTCTCGTCACGGTGCGTCTCAGGTGATTGTTATCACTCTGCCCAAGTAGCAGTGCTTCCCCTTCAGAAAATATAGTATTTATACGGTCAAAAGATGTCTGTCTCATATGGCCTTGATATTTGCACACTCTGTGACTATACAAAACACAACATGTAAATAGGAAAACGTTTGCGTTATTTTGTCACTCATTTGGATTAGTATGAAAGCTGCAACCATTCACATCCAGTCTTTGTGCTAAGCTAGGCTAGCGGTGGGTGCGTCAAACAGACTTATAGCACGCACGGAGATGAAAAAGGTATGTATGGACTTATCTAACTCTGGGGGGTAAGGTGAATAGGCTAAAGTCCCAAAAAGTCGGAGTGTTCCTTTAAGAATTTAGACAACACAAGGCTTGATTTAAATTGTTCAATTAAATTGAAAAAAGTTGCACAAATAAATACAATACAATAAAGATACAAATAAAGAGAAAAGTTTTTGAATGGGTCTAAAACTAGTATTCATAGATAGAAACTGAATAAAGTAATCAAATGAAAAATAACACTGGATAGTCTTTTAGTCCTGAATAAATTAAATTAAACACATAGGCTATCAATCCAGATTCCTTTAACTTAAAGCTCTCTCTGGTTGTTTTGACGACAAAATTAATGACCGTCACATATGGTTGCTGTCACTCTGCACGGATCCTGTGTTCATTATACTGGCATGCGTTTTATGCTTATTAAAGACAAAACCGACTATGTTTAGGCTATTATATACTCACAAAGACCGAAATTGACACAGTTTTGTGTGTTAAAGCAATATAATCCGTGAAAAATAACTTTTGTTATTGGCCAGCTGTTCTTGAGGCGGATTTTCTATGAATGTGCGCAAAGTCATCCCAGACAGCGTGCAAGCACTGATAGTTTAAAATTGCTTGAATGTTAAACTGGTAAGGCTTAAAAAGACGTGCAAATGGTAAACTTCATTCACGATGCACTTTTGGCCCGATTGTGCAAGTGAATATTCCATTCATGTCATGTCATGAATATTCACAGCAGCGCCTGATGCTTGCCTTCCATAACACATTTTGAGAGAAGAGAAGACGTGGCACCCCTTAACACTCATGCTGTTTGTGAAATTGCGTCTGGCAAATAGTTATTGAAAGAATTATTTGATTTTATAATATGTGTGGATTACAATTGCGGGAATATCCTGTGGTATGGGGGGCGTGGTTCAGCGCTGTCTGCAGCGGGAGAGCGGGGGAGGAGTCGAGCGGGAAGTAAGCGGGTCAAGTGCAAATGATAAACACCTGTCTGTGATTGCAGTGATTGGCGTTGGGAGAGTATATAAGCGGCTCAGTGAGACGCTTCTTTTGAGAGAGTCTGGAGCTTGTGTGCAGACACCGGGAGCTGGAAAGCTGTGAACAGAGGAACTGTCCGAAACCCAAGGAAGCTGTGGATCAGCGGGAACGAGTCTGTGATATTATTTTGTTGATGTTACGTTGAAGCGCGCAGTCGCTGTGGAAAGAGTATTTTTATTTGATCTGTCTGAATAAAGCACACAAGCTCCAGTATTTGCCGACCCCTTTGCCTTCTTCCATCACATCGTCTGAACCTTACCACACTGGTGCCGAAACCCGGGATGGAAGAAGCAGCCGCCGCCAGGAATCCTCTGTCTTCGCCATTTGCGGAGATCATCCAGGGGCTCGCGGGCTTGCATCAGCAACACCAGGCAGCCCTGTTGAAGATGGAGGAGCAGCAGGAACGACGCTTCGACGCGCTCCTCCAGGAACAACGGGAGGCCCGCGAGCAGTTCCGGAGCTGGGTGGACCAGGGGGTCCGCTCCCCGCCCGCGGCCCCCGCCCTCCACAAGATGGGGCCGCTCGACGATCCGGAGGCCTTCCTGGACCTCTTTGAGAGGACGGCCGGGGCGGGGAAGTGGCCGGAAACTGACTGCCCGCTGCGCCTCATTCCACTACTGTCCGGGGAGGCGCAGCTCGCCGCCCAACAACTGCCAGTCAGCAGCCTCCTGGTCTACCAGGACCTCAAGCGTGCCATCTTGCAGCGGGTCGGTCGATCTCCGGAGCAAAGCCGCCAGCGGTTCCGTTCCCTAGAGCTGGGGGAGGTCGGCCGACCCTTCGTCTTCGCACAGCAGCTCCGGGACGCCTGCCGCAAATGGCTGGTGGCCGAGGGCCGCGACGTCGAAGGAGTCATCGAGCTGGTGGTGCTGGAGCAGTTTATCACCAAGCTACCCAAGAAAACCGCTCAGTGGGTCCAGTGCCACCGGCCGACGTCGCTGGACCAGGCCATCACGTTGGCGGAGGACCAGCTGGTGGCGTGCCCAGGGGTCGGCGAGCCCCAACCATCATCTTCTCTCTCTCTCTCTCTCTCCCCTCTCCCTCTCCCTCTCGCCCTGTCCCCGCTCCCAGGTCTCGAGGTGGATTTCCCCCGCGACCAGCACCCCGCTGGAGGTCCGGCCCGAGCACGGAGGCGCCCCGTGCTCCACCTCGGGGAGGATCCCTGCCCGGGAGCGTTCCGGCGTCCGCTGGCCCCGCGCTCTCCCAACGCCAATCCCTTGACCCGCTTCCCGCCGCCGGAGTGGCGGGGAGGCCTGGGCCGGCCTGTTGGCGTTGTGGGGACCCGGGGCACTTTATCGACAGGTGTCCATTGATGGAGGTGGACACCTTCATTCGGGTCCCCTATGCGCCACAGGCTGCCCCCGATCAGACTGGGCTGTATCAGATACCCGTGAGTATTAAGGGGGTTACGTGTCAAGCTTTGGTGGATTCAGGTTGTAACCAGACCTCCATCCACCAAAGCTTGATTCAGCCAGGGGCATTGGATAAGAGCCGCGAGGTTATGGTGCGGTGTGTGCACGGCGAGGTGATGGGGTATCCCGTCGTGCCAGTCATCATCCGATTTAGGGGACAAAAACATAGTGTGGAGGTGGCAGTTAATCCGCACCTCCGGCACCCGCTGATTTTGGGTACCAATTGGCCGGGGTTTCAATCGTTATTGGCTTGTTTGTGTGCGGGTGCTCCTGGGAAAAAACAACGGCACCGGGGGGGGGCGACTGTTCAGGCCGGCGAAGCTGTTCCGGGACCATCGGCGGCTGATCCAGAGGAACGGAACGGGCCGAGATACCCATCTTTTCGGTCCGTGATGATTTTCCTCTGGAACAGTCCCGAGATGATACGCTGAAAAACGCGTTTGAACGGGTCCAGGTCATCGACGGGCAGCCGGTGCGGCCCGATCAGCCGCTCACGTACCCATATTTTGCCATGATTAAAGATAGGTTGTATCGGGTGACTCAGGACATCCAGAAAAAAAAAAAGATACAACCCAGTTGTTAGTACCTAAAAGCCGTCGGGAAATGCTTTTCCAGGCGGCTCATTCTAATCCGATGGCTGGACACCTCGGGCAGACAGCCACGTTAAATCGTTTAATGGCCCGATTCTTTTGGCCGGGCATTCATGAGAATGTGCGCAGGTGGTGCGCGTCTTGTCATGAATGTCAGTTAGTGAACCCTCCGGCCCATAGTAAAGCACCATTGTGCCCCCTGCCGTTAGTCGAGATCCCCTTCGAGCGAATTGGCATGGACCTCATCGGGCCATTAGAGCGATCAGCACGGGGGCATCGCTTTGCATTAGTCCTGGTGGATTATGCCACGCGATACCCTGAAGCAGTTCCACTACGCAATATTTCGGCTAAAAGCGTTGCGAGTGCGCTGTTTCAATTAATCTCCCGGGTGGGAATCCCAAAAGAGATTCTCACCGATCAGGGCACGGCGTTTATGTCACGTACGATACGCGAACTATATGAATTATTGGGCATTAAATCGATTCGCACCAGCGTCTATCACCCACAAACCGACGGTCTGGTAGAACGATTTAATCGCACGTTAAAATCCATGATTCGTAAGTTCGTGCGGGAAGACGCCAAAAATTGGGATAAGTGGTTGGAACCCCTCTTGTTCGCTGTACGGGAGGTCCCCCAAGCCTCCACGGGGTTTTCCCCCTTTGAGCTTCTCTATGGACGCCAGCCCCGCGGGGTTTTGGATGTCCTTAGGGAGGCTTGGGAGGACGGACCTTCTAATAGCAAAAACGAAATTCAGTATGTCCTGGACCTGCGAACAAAACTCCACACTTTGGGGCGGCTTTCTATGGAGAATTTGTTACAGGCTCAGGACAGACAAAGTCGGCTGTACAATAGGGGGGCCAAGCTACGTAAATTTGCACCGGGAGATAAAGTGCTCGTATTACTTCCCACATCCAGCTCGAAATTACTCGCCAAGTGGCAAGGACCGTTTGTGGTTACACGGCGAGTTAATGATCTTAACTATGAAATCATTCGTTCAGATAGGGGGGGAGCACATCAGACATACCACCTCAACCTCCTTAAAAAATGGAATGAGGTGGAGTCAGCGATGCTGGCGACGGTGGTGAGTGGGGAGGAGGATCTCGGGCCAGAGGCGAATGTAAAAGTGCAATCCCGCCCTCTGGCCGCTTGTGGGGACCACCTCTCACCGTCCCAGATCGCTGACATCCAACAGCTACAAGCGGAATTCGCAGATGTGTTCTCACCCCTCCCTGGCCGAACGAATCTCATACAGCACCACGTTGAGACGGAGCCGAGCGTGGTGGTTCGCAGCCGGCCATATAGATTACCTGAACATAAGAAAAAGGTAGTTCAGGATGAATTAGCGGCGATGCTGGATATGGGGGTAATAGAGGAATCCAACAGTGACTGGGCAAGCCCGATAGTTTTAGTGCCTAAAACCGACGGCACCGTCCGGTTCTGTGTGGATTACCGCAAGGTGAATGCTGTATCGAAGTTCGATGCATATCCAATGCCAAGGGTTGACGAGTTACTCGATCGGCTAGGCACGGCTCGGTTTTATTCGACACTGGATTTAACGAAGGGATATTGGCAGATCCCCTTATCTCCAATGTCCAAAGAAAAGACTGCTTTCACGACGCCGTTCGGATTACACCAATTTGTCACCCTTCCGTTCGGTTTGTTCGGGGCACCCGCCACCTTCCAGCGCTTGATGGACCGGATTCTACGGCCGCATGCTGCATATGCTGCGGCGTACTTGGATGACATTATCATCTATAGTAACGATTGGCCGCGGCATGTGCAGCATTTGCGAGCGGTTCTCAAGTCGCTGAGGAGGGCGGGGCTCACGGCCAACCCGAAGAAGTGTGCGATTGGGCGCGTGGAGGTCAGGTATCTGGGCTTCCACTTGGGACACGGACAGGTGCGTCCCCAAATTGACAAGACCGCCGCGATTGCGACCTGTCCGAGACCCAAGACCAAAAAGGAGGTTAGACAGTTCCTGGGGCTGGCAGGATATTATAGGAGATTTGTGCCTGTTTATTCGGACCTTGCTAGCCCGCTGACTGATCTAACTAAAAAGGGGGCGCCAGATACCGTCCAGTGGACGGAGCAATGCCAGCAGGCTTTTACCCAGATAAAGGCAGCTCTGTGTGGCGGCCCGCTCTTACAGGCTCCTAACTTTGCTCTTCCCTTTTCCCTGCAGACAGACGCGTCGGACAGAGGACTGGGGGCGGTCTTGGCCCAGGAGATGGAGGGTGAGGAACGGCCGGTGCTGTACATCAGTCGCAAGCTCTCCAAGAGAGAGACGATGTACAGCACCATTGAGAAAGAGGCGTTGGCCATCAAGTGGGCTGTCCTCACCCTCCGCTATTATCTCCTGGGTCGGGAGTTCACCCTGTGTACGGACCACGCTCCCCTGCAATGGCTCCACCGCATGAAAGATGTCAACGCGCGGATCACTCGTTGGTATCTAGCTTTACAACCATTCAAATTCAGAGTGATCCACAGGCCGGGTGCACAGATGGCTGTGGCTGACTTTCTCTCCCGGAGGGGGGGGGGGGGAGGCTGCAGGCCGGACGGCTCCCCGGCCTGAGACGGGCGGTGGGGGTATGTGGTATGGGGGGCGTGGTTCAGCGCTGTCTGCAGCGGGAGAGCGGGGGAGGAGTCGAGCGGGAAGTAAGCGGGTCAAGTGCAAATGATAAACACCTGTCTGTGATTGCAGTGATTGGCGTTGGGAGAGTATATAAGCGGCTCAGTGAGACGCTTCTTTTGAGAGAGTCTGGAGCTTGTGTGCAGACACCGGGAGCTGGAAAGCTGTGAACAGAGGAACTGTCTGAAACCCAAGGAAGCTGTGGATCAGCGGGAACGAGTCTGTGATATTATTTTGTTGATGTTACGTTGAAGCGCGCAGTCGCTGTGGAAAGAGTATTTTTATTTGATCTGTCTGAATAAAGCACACAAGCTCCAGTATTTGCCGACCCCTTTGCCTTCTTCCATCACATCGTCTGAACCTTACCACATATCCATTAGCATTATAAATGGTAGACCTTCGGGAATGAATAGAATTATGCACAATACCCACAATCCCGAGCCGAAATTCGAGCCCTGGTCTTATGCATGACATTATCAAGACAGTCATTTTGGGTTATTATTTGTTGATCTAAAAGCAAAAGTGTCACAACACCCAGGATTTTTAAGTAGGCTAGTAGCTAGTAAGATAGTAACTATAGTAACAGCATGAGAAGACACGCTCCATTGTAGTGAGAAATTGGTCGATTAATTTTGGCATTTTCTATGTTAATGTTACTCCAATAGGCTAGTAATATATGAACACACATACAAAAATTTGGACTCGGTCAAGACCAAAAGCCATATTTGGCAAGACCAGTGGCCGACACCAAGACACGTCTGAGTCCAAATACCAGCGAGTCCGAGACAAGTCCGAGACCATAGAAAAACGGTCTCGAGTCCGGACTCGAATCCAAGACCGGACTTGAGTACTACAGCCCTGAATCATTTGCAGCAGCTGCTCTGCCACGCTGATACGTAGTACTTCCGGATTCAGTGATCTTTGTGCACTGCCACTTCCGTTGAATTACCGACCTCACTGGCGAACTGATGACAGACTACAAAAAGTTTATTTATACATATGTTTATATTATATTTATATTAGTCTGATTCACTAAAGTGCCGGCTGCAAATAAACGTGCTACCTTGTTTTGTTTTAAAGTTTTAATCCACTTCTTCCTTATACTCAATTCAGTCGGGAATCCATGAAAACTTAAGTAGGGTTGGCGTTGTTGGTTAGATTTACAAAGTGGAACAGAGCAGTGACATATATAGCCTTCGTCTCAGGCATTGTCGAACTGCGTCGGAAGTGGACAAATGAAAGTTTGAAAGTTGACAAATCCCGCCCATGAAACCCGAAAGCATGATAATCCCCTATTAGCATACAGTTAGGATTGGTGGTATGGTTGTTCTGGGCAAGAACTTCCTGCGCATCAATGCAGCCTAGCATGGATTAGAGCAGAGAGAGCAGCAATAAGCCCCCATAGGACAAACAGAACAGAACCAACATGAATGTATTGCAGATATCATTAATTTAAGATTTTAAAGTACAACATATTCAAAGAATTTATTCTGATTCAAAGGGTACTCTGAAGGCCAAATACTTACTGCACGAGAGGAGGAGCTGGGGATGGAGGATAATTCACTCCTGATAATACTGAAGGAGCTTTTATATGTATACAGTGATAGGCATCGTATTCTTATAGGTAGACATGGATCAGCTGAGAGTCAGCTGATGCGAGCTTGACTAACTGCCAGGCGCTACACTTAATTTCTGTCAAGACCACTATTGTCAAATACGATTGACAAGCAGCATACAGTTAGGATCGGCAGTATGGTTCTGTTCTGGGCATGGAGAGCAGCAATAACCTCCCAAAACAAAACCATATGCCAATTCCCCCAACACAAACTGACACCGAATTTTCTGGAAGCCCTTTTTTTTTTTTACGCACTACCCTCAAGGTAATACATCCTGATGTTAGTGGCATGTTAAGTGCTATATCCAATCTAGGAGGCATCACCACGAGCTGGAGCAAGCAAGGACACCTTGCAACATGAGTGTTTCTGTAGCCAATTTAACAGTGTATGGGATCTATTGGGGGATGCCTACACCCCTAGCGGCAGCAAAATCTGATACAAAAAGCATGTTGTAGTGAGGTCATCAGCTTCTGTGAGGACATGTGTGTCCCCATAGGACTTTTTTAACATACAACAACGATAAGCCATGGTTCACTGCAAAACTCTGGAGCAACTAGGGGTTAAGTATCTTGTTCAGGGACACACTGGTGTCTCACAGTGGATTTGAACCCAGGTCTCTCACACCAAAGGCATGAGTCTTATCCACTGTGCCATCACCACCCCACAAATTGTTGTTTATTTACAATACAATGTTCACGGTTACATCATGGATAATACAGTAACTAACCAAGTCTGCCACAGGACTCTACATCCTGCCATGGAACAGTTCCATGTGGAGACTAGGGGTGTGCAAAGCAGCCGGTATTTGTATCTGTATTTGTATTTGTTGAGGGGGGCTTTATGACTTGCGCTCCATGCTTTCACAGACAACACTTTCGTGAAGTATGGATCTCAATCACACGTTGCTGCTTGCTAGGACCCGCCCTGCTCTGCTTCTGATAGGCTTGTAACGTGTTAGAGCTACGTTCCTCTCATATGATTGGTAGGTGAAATCAATTGACTCGAAAACATTAAACCGCATGCAAGTTTACAATTTTTTTCCCCTCACGCCCATACGCCGGAGATCCGGCACGGTGCCGGAGTACTTTAAGCCCTCTAACCATCAGCACTGTGACAGCAGTCGAGTCATTCAGGTTCCTGGGCACTACCATCTCTCAGGACCTGAAGTGTGACAATCACATTAGCCGCTTTCCGACCGGAGGGACTTTTGCAGTTCCTAGAACCTAACGTTCCTATAACCCTTTTTTTCTCGTGTTCCGACCGAACTAAATTGGGGATTTTTTAGTTCCTCAGACTGTAGTTCCTATAACTCTTTCAGTACCTAGTCTAGAGCAAGGACTTTTTTAGTTCCCTTTCCCTAGGTCTACGTTGATTGGTTCAACTTATAAGCCATGCCCACTGTCAACACGGAACTTGTAGCGCGCTGTCTGCCATACGCTGTGTGTTTTTGCAAACATTACAACGAGGATTAAGACAAACATAACGCATTCAACCAGCTAATTGCTAATGCTAGCTAAACTTACCCGTCGTTTTGTTTGCCTCCTGCGCTCGGCTCTTTTATCTTCTTCCATCATATAATATCAAATTACGCTGGAGCCTTCGTCTTCTGTGTTTCTCTGTACAGAACTCAAGCATAATCTTTAAACGCCGCCGTTCGTTCTCCATTATTAAGGTCCCGGCAAGGCAGAATAGGAACATTGCAATAGCCTCCTCCATGCTGGTTTGTTGTTATTGTATGTGGCCACAAGACAGTCGCCGTGCTTGCATTACCCCTCCTACCAGTTCCTATGGCCACTCGGCCAGTGCGAACGCAAGCAGCAAAACTGAGTTTGGGGGTGAGTAGTTCTTAGAACTGTTTAGAAGTGGACAGTTCCTATAACTAAGTTCGTATAACTAAGTTCCTGTAACTACTTGGTCGGAAAGCGGCTATTGACCCCATTGTCAAAAAGGACCAACAGAGGTTGTACTTCCTTCGTCAACTGAAAAAGTTCAACCTACCACAAGCGCAGATGACTCAGTTTAACTCAGCTGTTATTGAGTCGGTTCTGTGCACTTCTATAACTGTCTGGTTTGGGTCAGCCAGCAAATCAGATATAAGAAGACTACAACGGACTGTTAGGACAGCTGAAAGGATCACTGGTGTACACCTCCCCAACCTTCAGGACTAGTACAATGCCAGAGAGAAGAAACGGGCAGGGAACATCATCACAGACCCCTCCCACCCTGGCCAAAACCCGTTTGCACTTCTGCCATTAGGCTGACGTTACAGATCTCTGCGCACTAGAACATCTAGGCACAAAAACAGTTTTTCCCCCATGCTATCTCCAGCTACCCAGTTTTCCCCCCATGCTATAAACAGCTAAAATAGCAATTAAATACATATACAAATTTTATTTATAGAGCTGTACAAACAATGCACAAATCTGTACATAAGATGTATACTAGAACTATTATTATTGTTTATTCTATTTATTTATGTTCTAATTTAAATGCCTGTTCTAATGTCATATGTATGTATGTACCAAGAGCTCCTGTAAAAAAAAAAAAATAAAGCTCATTCTGATTATGAATGTATAATCGCAATAGGCTTTCGGTTCTGTTTTCGGTACGCATTTTTGAACCGAATAGTTCGTTGGACCATTTTTCCTGCCGACCAAAATTTTGTTAATTCAAATTTAGACCCGTTGCGCATGGTGTCCATACATGGAAAACGAAGCATTGAGAACTTTGTAAGTGTACAGACCGTTTAATAAGAAGATACTTTATAAAGACAGTTCACTTCGTGTATAGAGACAGGAGACATCTTCGAAAACAGCCACTACAAGTCAAACCACAAATGTCGTGCTGAGTGAGCTGAACTGTATGAAGTTCAGTAAACTGTATGACGTTCGGGGATCGACTTATCAAGACTATTTTCTAAGATAGCTCCTGTCTGTATACACGAAGTGAATTGTCTTTATAAAGTATCTTCTTATTAAACGGTCTGTACACTTACAAAGTTCTCAATGCTTCGTTTTGCATGTATGGACCCTCATTATGTTACTGTGTTAGTGTGGGGCTATTTTGAGCCTTGTTAGTGGTATAAACTAGTGATTTCTTTTTACTTAGTAAATACCCCCAGTACTAGCATTATATGCTAAACAGTTTTTAGAGATAAAACTCTTTACATTTGATTATCATGAAAGCAAATCTCAGAGAACGATTGACTAGGTACCAATGTTTTATTAGACCAAATTTTCATTTTGCACCAGAGTTCTCCTTTTACTCTTCTGTTAGTGTCCATTTGCAAAAACATATAACTCCATTCTTGTTCATTTTCATACATCATGTTTTTTTTTTACTTGTGACTTGTAACAAACAACTTTCAACTCCCAATTGGGAGAGGGTGTGCAATTTTCAAAGAGTTTAATTAAACTTTCATGTTATATATTTTTGGATGCATTTGTGAGTTAATAAACGTAACTGGTTGTGTACACTTGGCACATAATATCTAAATATCGATAGATCGATTTATATGGCCCTGAATCAAATCGTAAACGCACCGCAGAATTTTTTGAGGTATCGGCAAATATCGTATAGCTGGCAGTAAGAGTGGAACACCATTGACTGGTGACTCCATCACCCCTGCTCACACGTCCTGTTTCCTTGGTTAAAATCACAATTTTCTCACGATTTACAAATAGTTGGAAACATTTAAGATATTGTATAACATATAAGTATTCAACTAAACGAAATAACATTGGCCTATTGGTTTTTGGATATTTTACTAAAAAAAATCCAACATATTGTGCCTTTCAGCCATGTTAGCGTTTCAGAACGTCTACGAGGACGCGGGTTCCCTTTCAGTTGATAACGTCAGTTGATAACAGTTGATAACGTCGGACGGATTTTCTTCGAGTACTATTGAACGAGCCAATGTAATTGGCGGGCGGGATTCGCATCACACACTCGAGGACCCGGTCATCCGCCTTCTCACGCATCCCTGGCCGTCTCGTGGAGACAGGTAAGTGTCATGCATCACACACTCAGACCCTACTTAAGGCCGCATCCAGGCCGCTTCCGGGCCTTCCGAGTCGGGTCTCTGTCCTCCACTTTGCTGCCCCACCTCAGGTACATCTGCCATCAGACTTGGTAGCGATTCAGTTCGCTGGCTTCTGCCCTGGCTCAGTGATTTTATTCATACCTAGGTGTTGAGCATTGCTACTGTCCTGTGTGCGCACTTCGCGTCCTACTGACAAACGATACGATGGAGCCTTTCCCTCCAGCCGATATGAAAACCGATTTCTATTAACCCGTATTTCATTGTACCTTAGGGTGGTGGGTTAGCCTGACTTCGTCATACTCATATTCAAGAAAGAATATGAGTCTAAAACCGCTCTATTAGGCTTTGATTATGAGGCGTGTTGTAACCGAAACAGGAAAAAAAAAACCTCTGCACTCAATTGGATAGTCGGTAGACCTACCAACCAATCAGAGCAACGCATAAGTCAACTCCTTTGCATAGCGCAGTTTTCAAATACAGAACGCAGCCTACTTTATTTATTTTAGAAGTTAAATAACGAGTGTTACTTCTTTTACTTACTTCTCCATGAGTGCCACCAAAGGAGAAACCACAACGACCACAGGCTTTTCATTACGTCCCATCTTCTTAACGACCGTCAGAGCCAGCTGATAAGTTACACTTTTCCCGAATCATGTAGGCAGGACGCCAAAAATATCTTTCCGATCGACAAATGCCTTGATTGCAGTTCTCTGTTTGGCTATTAAAATGAATGCGCTGTCGATTTTTTTTTTTTTTACAAAAGACGCAACAACGGAATCTATACATCTCAATTCGCCAGCTGCAGTCATTTTTGACAAGCACATTTAATGACGTGAGAATTACATTACTGAAGACCACCTGTCAATCATCGTATAAAGCCCGCCCTGGCAATTGGATTGGCCCGATGATTTCTGAACCGATCATAATTACTCCTCAATGGATCGAGTCCAGACCGAACTTCCCGTCCAAAAAATGTTGTGGGCGGAGTTCGGGCTGGCATCCAGGCTAGTGGAGGGTCATGGCCATCTTAGACCTGTGTCAATTAAAATGGGCCCTTTTTCGAAAGCCTCCGTTCAGCTGTTACACAGATGCATTTCTGAATGCTCCGTCCCTTAGATGGCCTGCAGCATTCGAACTGAAGGACAGAGGGTGCAAAGTATTAGTACAAGGTCCTACCCTTCGAGTGCACAATTGCCATTTGGGTCTTCAGGTCAACTGAGAGAGAGTGTTCTCGCCTACAGGCTGAGTATCTCTTTTTATCTCCGAGTAAGGACTCGGTCTAACACATTTCTTTAAGTAAGGATGTGTTTGGCTGGTGTTATTTGAAGTGAGAAAGCATCCCACTGAAAGAACTTTCAGAGGCTCCTGGGGCATATGGCGGAGGCAGCCGCTTGGCTTCCTCCATATGAGGACCGCTTCAGCACTAGCTTCATGATTGAATCCTGAGGCGACCGTGGCAGAGCGGGACGCCCTGTGTGACAACAGATCACCCCGGCCTGCCACCAAACCCTCAGTCTGTGATCAGACCTTTCGTTTATCCGGGCAACTTGCTCCTAGAACGAGGTTCACTATCACCATCTGAGGGGCCATGTACAAAGGGCATGCTTTTACTGAGGCTTGGGTGACTTCCGACTGCACTGGCATCTGTGCCTCGAGTTGTTGCAGTTCCCCTTGCTTTGAGCCATAGTTGCTCAGCAAGCTGGTACTGGTTCGATCGTGACCGTTGCGCTATGCTTCCCTCCCGTCTCACAACTCGGCCGTCACCTCCTCCTTGGAGTCAGAAGCTTCTGAGGACGCTTCATTCCAATACTCATCCAGCCTGCTCAATCGTGCCGCCAACGAGCCTCACGACAGCTTGGCCAGGGAGAGTAGTCACTCCATCCCCTGTCCGTCCAACTGGGGAGGTACTTTTCGGGGACGCACAGTAACATCTGTTTTCCTCTCCGGAGTACTCCTTCTGCCAGTTGTTATTATGTCTGAGTTGACCACCTTGAACAGACACTGTATCTCAGCAGGACCCAGGGCTCCGCAGAAATGAGTGAGCCTACTAAAAAAGCGGCTGCGATTCATTATCGCCTGGCGCCTGCTCAAGTTCAGTGATTCATCACACTCACATGTTGAGCCGAAATGCTCCTGAAACTCAGTGAAGTTGATCACACTCAGGTGTTGAGCAAAAATGCTCCTAAAGCTCAGTGATAATTATCATACTTAGGAGTTGTTGAGCATAAAATGCTCCTGAAGCTCAGTAATCTCCACATGTAGAGTCTGTTGGCGCCAGTCGCTTGCACCTAGTGTGCCAGGTCAGAAGGGAGCAAGTCTTGATAGTTGCCCCTTTTTTGGCCCAACTGGACCTTGCTCCCCTCGACAGCCTTCCTGACTTCCCTGAACACATTTCAGGGATGGGGCACAATGGCTGCGTCCTGAACCTGGTCACCTGGGCCGGTTCTACACTGGATGCGGAGGTTCAGGTGGCTATCACAGGATTCATGTGGCAGTTACCATCACTTCTGTATGCACCCCCTAAGGAAGAGGTAGTGTGCTTGCGTATTAGGAGTAGGGATGTCCCGATCCGATACTCAGGATCGGTATCGGCTCCGATCCTGCCATTTTTGCGGGATCGGGTATCGATGAGACGAGGCCGATCCAAATGCGTTATTGTGAGTATACTATTATGTTATTGTTAAGCTCAACAGAAGGCACAAAAACATTCTAAAGTACCATAACGTTTTCGTGCACTCTATTATAAGTGTTCTGAAGCCATTATGTGTGAGAGAAATTAATATTTAAGTCATTAAATTTAAGATCACGTAAACTTTTCCCTCTCACGGCTGTCAGTCATTCTACATTCAGCACTCAAACAGCGCGTCGCGTTCGGTTGCAGTCAATGATGAAACTATCTTCAAGATGATTCAATGTTAATACTATTATACTTTATCTCTAGATAAAGGTATATGTTTTCGCATAAAACAACATTATCTTGCTGAACTTAATTGCTGTAACTTAATCGTGTTACTTTCTACCAGGTGTCGGACGCTGTCGGTTAGATCCCCACACTGGAGCACTATTGTTCTTCACACGCACAGTAACTGAAATTTAAAACTGTTAAAAGAAAAGGCTCAATAAACTATTGTATAGATAGATACTGTTTAATACACTGTCCATCAATATGTATTTCCTTTGTGCTTTGAACTTTTCAAAGCGGACTCGACGCGCAGCGTTCATACCATAGGGTGCATACTCGGCTGCGTGCTGTAACTCCACGTGGTTTCAAGCGCATCATTCTGCGCTCGGAATGCGCATAAGCGCTTTGTGCCGCACTGTGTTGGAGTCATTCATATCATAATGCAGTGACGCAATTAAAGCTTCTTAACATTACAGTAATAATTATTAATGTTGCTGCCTCATTAAATGGCAGTGCTATACACTTAAAACATGTCTCAATTTTTAGTAGCCTTGGCTATATCTAAAATAATTATCTTTTTAATTTTTGTTATATTGTTTTTCATGAATGTATTTTACAACAATACAACGAGCAATATGTATTATTCACTAATCTAGTTTATAATAGCATTTTGGTCATAGATTATGATCATATATTTTGGGGATTTGTTGTTCATCTTTATAATGAAGCTGTCTGTATTAAGTAGATTGTGTTTAACACACATTACAATGTAGAATACTGCTGTTTAAATTGTTTTAACTTTAAACCTGTTGGTAGCTAGCTAGCTTTAAGTACTGAAGTATATATATATACTAGCCTTTAGCCCGCTAGCATTCCACGCGTGCCCTCTCGCCTATTGATCGTCTCATTTTACACCCATTTCACTGAATCCTGGTTATTTCCGACATTTCAATCCTAAATTAGTAGTGATAGTTGTAGTATCACTACTAATCTACTGATCATCCGTTATAATGGCGAACATATCAGATGCGTGTCTAACATTACCTTTGAGTGCAGGTGAAGACACATTCGAGCTCTTCACGGTGAAGCAGGAGCTGGAATACGTCGAGAAACAGATCCGCGGTCTGCTGGTGAAGCAAGCCGAGCTGTTGGATCGGCGCTCAACGCTTGAAGCATCACGCGCCGACGCTAACAAATCAAATCACTCTTTGACTCCGAGTTCATCTACGCCGTACGTTACTCTGCCGAGGAAGATGCGACCATCTCAGGCTTTATTCACTCCGGCACCGAAACAACATGGACCATGGATCACACAGTGGAAGACACGAGCCAGGACCAGAGCTGCCTCTCCGCCCCTCCCGGTCTTCGAGATCTCCACCCGGAACCGCTTCTCCCCTCTTCGCGAGCCGGAACGCGATGACGCCGTGATCATCGGCACATCCATAGTCCGCCATGTCCGCGCTAATTCGGATAAAGGTAAAGTGCGCACTCACTGCTTTCCTGGTGCTCGTGTTCTTGATGTTGCTGCACAGGTTCCCGAGATCCTGAACGGGGACGAGCGCGTCGGAGCTGTTGTGCTGCACGCGGGAGCGAACGACATTAGGCTGCGGCAGACGGAGGTTCTGAAGAAGGACTATAGGAGCCTGATCGAGACGGTACGCAGCACAGCGCCTAAAGCAGCGATCATCGTGTCTGGACCGCTTCCCACGTACAGACAAGGACAGGAAAGGTTCAGTAGACTTTTTGCATTAAATGAATGGTTAATGTCATTGTGTAATGAACAGAGGCTGCACTTTGTAAATAACTGGCATCTGTTTTGGGAAAGACCGAGGCTGTACAGCACAGATGGTCTCCATCCCAGCCGAATCGGAGCGGCTGTGCTGTCGGATAACATTACCAAGACATTACGCACCAGATGACTAATGAGTCAAAGTCCAAATTACAGCCTTTGCGGTCCAAACTTAACTAATAAGCATAGTGTGGAACATTATATAGAAACTGTGTCTATTCCTCGTTTAGTGAAGCCAAACAATAAATCTAGTGTGGGATCTAGCAAAAATCTTATTGTAATTAAACCAGAAAATCTAAATATCAGTCAACAAAAACTATTTCTAAAGCTAGGTCTCCTAAACATTAGATCGCTCACACCTAAGGCGGTTATTGTAAATGAAATGGTCACAGACAATAACTTCGATGTTCTATGCCTTACTGAAACCTGGCTTAAACCAAATGAGTATTTCGGTCTAAACGAATCTACTCCGCCAGGATACTGTTATAAACATGAGCCTCGTCTGATCGGTCGTGGCGGCGGTGTTGCAACAATCTATAAAGATATTTTTAATATTACTCAGAAAACAGGTCACAGGTTTAATTCATTTGAAGTACTTGTGCTAAATGTTACGCTCTTAGATGTAAGAAGGAAATCTATATTATCTCTAGCCCTGGCTACTGTATATAGACCTCCAGGGCCATATGCTGAATTCCTAAAAGAGTTCGCAGACTTTCTCTCGGATCTATTGGTAAATGTCGATAAAGCAATAATTGCTGGAGATTTTAACATACACGTAGATAATACAAATGATGCGTTAGGGGCTGCGTTTACAGATTTATTAAACTCCTTTGGGGTCAAACAAAACGTCAGTGGTCCCACTCATCGTCTAAATCATACACTAGATTTAATTATATCATATGGAACCGATCCAACTGATATAGATATTATACCGCAAAGCGATGATGTCACTGATCATTACATGGTGACTTGCATAATACGTACTGCTGAAATATGTCATGTTGCGCCACGTTATAGACCAGGCAGAACAATCCTTCCAACCACTATAGATGGATTTTCAAATAGCTTACCTGATCTATCTAAGCTGCAAAGTGAACCCAAACAAACAGATGAATTAGAGGAAATGACTAGCAGTTTAAGCACCATTCTTACTAGTACATTAGATATTGTTGCGCCAATTAGATTAAAAAAGGTTCGAGAGAAAATTAAAGCACCATGGTACAACAGTGCTACGCATGCTATCAAGAGAGAAACTCGCAACTTAGAGCGTAAATGGAAACAAACTAATTTAGAGGTCTTTAGAATCGCGTGGAAAGACAGTATGTCACGTTATAAAAAGACACTAAAAACAGCCAGGGCTGAGCATCTCCGCAAACTAATCGAAAATAACCAAAATAATCCAAGGTTTTTATTTAACACCGTGGCTAGACTAACAAATAAACAGACATCACCAGAGCAAAATATACCGTTACAGTTTAGTAGTAATGATTTTATGAATTACTTCAATGCGAAAATAGAAAGCATCCGAAACAAAATTATAAATGTACAATCTGCTATGGTGTCTTATGATTCAGCTTCAATTATGGACCCTCTAGAACAACTAAACCGCTTTACAACGATAGGACAGGAGGAGCTAAATAAACTTATCATTGCATCTAAACCAACAACTTGTTTATTAGATCCAATACCCACTAAACTACTGAAAGAACTATTACCTGTAGTGGAAGAGCCTCTCCTCAATATTATTAACTCGTCTTTATCTTTAGGTCATGTCCCAAAAATATACAAGCTGGCTGTAATAAAACCGCTCATTAAGAAACCGCAATTAGATCCAAATAACTTGGCAAATTACAGACCCATTTCAAATCTTCCATTTATGTCCAAAATACTTGAAAAAGTAGTGTCCGCTCAATTGTGCTCTTTTTTGCAAGAAAATTATATCTATGAAAAATTCCAGTCAGGATTCAGACCGCATCATAGTACAGAAACTGCGCTAGTTAAAATTACAAATGATTTACTTTTAGCTTCTGACCAAGGCTGTATCTCAATACTAGTCCTACTTGATCTTAGCGCTGCGTTCGACACTATAGATCATATAATACTCTTGGATCGACTACAAAACTTCACCGGTGTCCAGGGACAGGCATTAAGCTGGTTTAGATCGTACTTATCGGACCGTTCTCATTTTGTCTGTTTAAATGGGAAAAAATCAAAGATAAAGTCAGTAGACTATGGAGTACCGCAAGGATCGTTTTTAGGCCCTCTGCTATTCTCAATATATATGCTGCCACTTGGTAATATTATAAGAAAACATGGAATTAATTTCCACTGTTACGCTGACGACACTCAATTATATATTTCATCACGACCAGATGAAAACACTAACTCATCTAAAATGACAGAGTGTCTCAAAGATATAAAATGCTGGATGACGCGTAATTTCCTGCTATTAAATTCAGATAAAACGGAGGTATTACTTATTGGTCCAAAAAACTACTCACAAAACCTCTCACAATACAACTTTAATATAGACGGATGTCCTGTTACTTTATCCACAACAGTAAAAGACCTGGGTGTTATACTAGACCGCAACTTGTCGTTCGAAAATCATATTTCATATGTTACAAGAACAGCCTTTTTCCACCTTAGAAACATTGCTAAGCTACGTAACATGCTATCTATTTCTGATGCAGAAAAATTAGTTCACGCATTCATGACCTCGAGACTAGATTACTGTAATGCTTTATTAGCCGGTTGTCCTGCATCCTCAATAAACAAGCTACAGTTAGTACAAAATGCAGCTGCTAATGTTCTTAATAGGTCAAGAAAATATGATCATATAACACCGATTTTATCATCTCTACACTGACCTATAAAGCCCTAAATGGTTTAGCACCTATGTACTTAACGGACCTTCTTTCGCCCTACAATCCACCGCGTTCCTTAAGATCACTAAATTCAAGGCTTCTGGTCATTCCTAGGATATCGAAGTCCAGTAAAGGAGGGAGGGCGTTCTCGCATTTAGCTCCAAAACTCTGGAATGGCCTTCCCGATACGGTCCGAGCCTCTGACTCGCTGACACAGTTCAAAACTAGATTAAAGACGCATCTCTTTAGTCAAGCATTCACATAATGCTTACCTTCTAGTCCTCTGTTATGCCATACGGAACCGTTTGCCACTGAAACTGCTTAACGCACCAGTGGGGCTCGACAGCCTTTTAGACAAACGGGTCGGCGCGTATGGTTGGGTTGCGGAGAGTTCGGGTTACGGAGAGTTTGTGAGTTATAACGGAAATCATTATGAACATCAGCTATGCTAATTATTTCCCATCTGCCTTTCTGCTGTTATCTCGGGACGCTTGTCCTGAGAAAAATGGCGTTCGTCAGGTCCAGTTTTGTGTCCAGCCTCTCACGGGGATTTCGGATGCCCCAACGCCTGTGATGAGACGACTCAACGCCTGTGATGAGACGACTCAACGCCTGCGATATGTTATGGCGCCGTTTGATTCATAAACAATATTTATATTTAATATTTATATTTAAACAATATGAATGTAAGCCAGAGGAGAACTGGCCCCCGACTGAGCCTGGGTTCTCCCAAGGTTTTTTCTCCATCCAATCTGATGGAGTTTGGTTCCTTGCCACTGTCGCCTTGCTTTTGGCTTGCTTTGAGCTTGCTCAGTTGGGGTTATTTAGTGTTTAGCAATGTTGTTGATCTGTGTTGTGCTACTTTCATGTTATCACTGTGAAGCTGCTTTGATACAATCTGTATTGTGAAAAGCGCTATATAAATAAATGTGACTTGACTTGACTATTGTAGTGTTTGAATAAAGGGTGGCAATCTTTCATAATCAACTGTTGTTGTGGACTATATACTGGAGGTATATTTTAAGGGGCTAATTGAGGAAATCGCTATATTTTTTATTAGTTTAAAAATAAAATAAAAATATCGGATTGGTATCGGTCGATACTCAGAATTTTGGTATCGGATCGGTTTTGAAAAAACGGTATCGTTGCATCCCTAATTAGGAGTGGAACCTAGTCATTGAATGAGTCTTCTCTCCGTGAGGAGATCCTGAAAGCTTTCAATCATTTCAGTGCTCCCTTTCCTGCAAGTTGGGTGGAGTAGGCTGTCCCCCCCATCCAAGAAAAGTTGGCCCACTGATGGTGGCTGCCGTCCATTTGGTGTAAGTTCCGAGATGCTCATGTCCTCATAAGTTTTATAGAGCTCCTCTATAATGAGTGTGTGCTCCGCCTGGGCGTTGACAGATGCTTTGCTGACAGATTCTAGAGTTGGAGCTGGGCAACACCTAGTTTGAACTGCTGCTTCCGTGGGCTCCCTTCTCATGAAGCCAGTTTCACCATTAGCCTGGTTCAAGGGTCGGCTTTCTCCACCATTCCCCTCCTATGGACTGGATATGCGCGGCATTTCTACTCCAGTTGTGTTCCCTTTGCCGAACCCTGTCGAGTTCCTCCGCAGCCCTCCGACATCGGACGTGGCGGAACGTCTGGTGTTAAGCATATCACTCGTAAGCAGTGTGGAACCTATGCTAGGCTGGGGCCCATATGTTGTGATCCCTACAGTCTGATCTCCACATATATTTCCACGATACGGCTCCCTTCGGTGAGCCTGTGTGTTCTCTCGGCAGAGTCTGCTCTGCCATCACAGTCCGGTGTGTCTCTCCCCTGTCATAGGCTGGAGCCACCCCAGTGACATTCCTTATGTCATACTGCCCAGTCTTCCGCCCTGTAAGAACAGCAGTGACTTCCCTGGCCTAAGCCCTGTCCTTCCCACCTCAAAATTACGGGGGCATCAGGGGGCTTTTGTCTAGGCACTGGAAGGTGGCAGCTTTAGTGGCGTTTTCAAAGGTTATCCCCATTCAGTCGACCCTGGTTGCGTATGAAGGAGGGAATGGAGGACAGTCCCCTTGCCACTATCACTGGACCACCGTTGACTCCAGGTTACTCTCGACTCCTCAGCAAAAAAGCAAGTGCGTGCTTCCATTTCCGTATTTATACCCGCGCGTGGGTATTGGCTCGTTCAATAGTACTCGAAGAACATAGGCTCTCTGACGCGATCCCCATTCAGTCGACCGTCGACTACATCCTCTGTTCCCTCCTTCAGGGAACAGTGGGTTACATGTGCAACCAGGACGTTTCATGACATCATCAAGTCCTATTTCATTGGCTAGGCACCAACCAATCAAACCACTCGTTTGAACACCCCCTCTCCCTCCCCCTTTTATATCTCGCCGCCAATGAGTTGCAAGTATATTTTTCAAGTTTGCGTCTGTCATTGTATTTCTGTTAATGCCATTTTACACATTTGTTACTACTTGTCTGCAGCTTCAAATTCAGAATACAAGTTTGTGACTATTTGTCTGCGAGTGCAAATTTCAACGTTCAACTTTAGATTTTTATGCTACTGTTTTACCTTCATAGTATTAAGCATCTTATGAAATGTGCACAATTTCCAGACACCAAAACCAGTGGGTTTTTTTCCTCTGATGAGGCAAGGGAGGCAGTGTCTCCTCAAAAAAAACGTATGAGAAAATAATCGATATTACAAAAAAAAGCAAGGCAAATATTAAAAAATGTGACATTAAAAAGTGTAAAAGTCACTAGTTTTATTAAGTAGGGTTACTTGTTGGCCAAGTTGGCCAACAGCGACACCCGCAGGTGAAGTTACAGGTGAAGTTCTCTCATGTCTCGCCTGAGCCTATTGAGTTAACAGACCCCCTAAAGCAAGCGGTGGGTTTAGTGGGGGGTAATTGAGAATGAATCAGAGAAAGTTACATGAGAGGAGGCAATGCCTCTATGATTAGATATGATTGTTCGTGATTGGTTCACGCAATAAATCCTGCCTCTTGTTTTCATGAGTTCTCAAATTGGCCTGAATGAGGACAAAGATGAAATTGATGGGAAGACTAATTAAAAAGTAAGTAACAACTGAGCTATTTAGATATCACCGCTTTGTCACATAAAAATCAAACTTGAAATGGCCTGAAAGCATGATGACTGTGGGGGTATTTAGTCCGCAATCAGCTTGGGGAAATTAAAGGTACATCTTCGTGTCTGTGACCAGAGTGTAGGGTAGACTGGGTACAGTTGAGACACTTTTGCATTTTGATTTTTCACACAAAATAGATACTGAAAAGACGTGAATTTCCACATGACATGCCACATGACATTTTATTAGCTTGTAGACTAAGATATTATCAATCAATATTACTCATAAGTAGTTTATATTTTTCACAATTAGCTCATAAAAATAAGGTGCTTTTTCTTTCAACTTTGTCTCAACTGTACCCATATGTGGTACAGTTGAGACAGTACCATGGTACAGTTGAGACACCCATTTTTAATGATGTAAAGGTAACTAATCGTTCAATGAAAATATAATAAATTAAGACATATAAAAAAAATAACAATTGGGCAACATGTTTTTTTATTCATCCATTCAAATTCATTAATTTTATTTTAATTAGCACTGGTTAAATTTTATAAAACAGAAACAATATATTTTATATATTAATTAATAATACACAGTTTAATGATCACAAATACCAAATTTTTATTTCATTTGTGGCTTTTACTGGCTAATTATGACATTTAACCTGTTATCATAACACTGAACAACTAAACAGTGTGTTTCCTAATTGAACTCTATTGCGGGTACAGTTGAGACAGTAGTGTCTCAACTGTACCTCGCTGGCCACCTCGCGCATTTCTCTAGATTTTGCAATGACCATGCATGACACAATACCATGAAATATGCCAGTTTTTAGGGCACAGAATAACGTTTGTGATTATACCAGTTACGTTTAACAGTCACATAAGGATAATAAGCTAGCTATTCATTGTGGAGTGTGCATGGTGAAGTGAAAGTCTTACCTTAGAAAAAAAACTTTTGCCAATATCTTTGGATCGGAAATGCGTCCATTGATAAAATTTCCCACGATCAAAGAGGACACTAATACGCATGTGCACAGCAAAAATCACAACTTTTGCTGGCTGCGCACGCAAGTTATTTAAGGTGTCTCAACTGTACCTATGTCTCAATACCCGTTCTACCCTACAAGCTTGATGATTGTCAAATAATCTGACTATTAAAAAACAACGTTAGCTCAACATAATATGCATTGTTTAAATTATTATTATTTTGGAATACATGTAAAAATGTGCAAAAAGACTAACTTGATGAAATGTATACTTGGTGTAGGAGCATTAATTGTTTTTTTTTATTTATTATTGGTTATTCACTGTCACGTGGGCACAGGTGATCACTTCCGTTTTCTTTATTATTTCCTTTGTTGAATTGTTTGATGCTGTGTTTGGAAGGGGCGAGTGGCGGGAGCCTACTTTCTGTTGACCGCATTGCGATTCAATGAATCATGTCTACATGTGATACCAAAAATAAAGGTGAAATCAAGTAAAGATCTTCAGTCTATTGTTTAGGTAACGATATGAGCAATGAGTGCAAGCGAGTCAGGAGTCATCCCGCTTCAGAGCCTCTGCGTGGCTATTGGACGCCGCGAATACTTGGTTTAAATAAATAAAACATTATATAGTAAGTGTAAAACTACAAAATAGAATTATATTTTGTTTCTCTTTTTATATAATGTTTTTTTACCAGGAAAATTAAGTGTAATGGACATAAATTTGCATTTGATATGTATAAAAAAACTTTCCCTTCTTGTTTTAAAACACCACTGCGCACCGGAAGCAGCAGAGACAAGCAATACAATTATTTCAATGGATATGCACTCTTCAGACTGAAAATCTGGAAATAGTACAGTTCTAAAGTTAATAAGGTAAATAAACTAGGGATGTACCGAAATGAAAATTCTTGGCCGAAACCGAAAACCGAAAAAGAGGAAACCAAGGCCGAAAACCGAAAACCGAAACACCGAAAGAAATTATGCCAATTATTAGTATCATTGCATTTATGGCTATGACTGTGTACAAACTTTACTAAAATCAAGGCATTGCAATTGCATAAATTAATATAACATTTTCAAAGAATAAATCAATTACAAATTATGCAAATATTTATTTAGCACAATGCACAGTATAAAATAAAATTCAAACTAAAATGTTTAACTTGACCCCACTCATGTGTACACTAAATAATAATAGGTTTTAAAGAAAGGTTTTAAAATGAAATGTTCTCTCAAAAACAAAGCTGAGCGCAAACTTCTCATCACACTAGCACCCAGTTTGCATGTCTAAATTAGTTACATTTTAAAAATTTAGCATACAATAGCATAAAAAGCCTTTTTAAATGAACAAAGGTCCATGTTTAATACAAATGTACATGAAACTTAATGAAACATGTTTAGTGAATGTAGAAAATATTTAAGAGAGCATTAATTTAGTTCTATACATACATATACATAGTTCCCAATCCCATATACATATTTTTTTGTAATGTCACAAGTAATAATCTCAGGGTTTACTGGGTTTTACATGATTATTTTTGTATTGGTGGTGGAATACTAAAAAATAAACATTGTCATGTATTTATCTGTCTTCTTCTCACCGATTACTGAGGGTTAGAGAGGACAGTTACCCTGTCGTTTCAAGGAATAGTACAAAGGAGAGCGCGTCAAGTATAAACACCTCGACCGTTTGGAGCGGTGCACGCGCTGTTTGTGGAGACTCGCGCTGCCTTGTTTACTTTCGCCTGCCTCCGCAGCGCGAGTCTTATTATAATTTTTAATTGTTTCATCCACCTATATCTGCTCTAAACAATGCGTGCCGCCATGACGACGACTCCGGTTGCGAGCGGGTCAAGAGCGCTGTCTGTGGAGACTCGCGCTGCCTTGTTTATACTTTCGCCTGCCTCCGCAGCGCGAGTCTCCACAGATAGCGCGCGCACCACTCTTGACCCGCTCGCAACTGGAGTCGTCGTCATGGCGGCGCGCATTGTTTAGAGCAGATATAGGTGGATAAACAAGGTTTCCGTCTCATCGCGGGTTCAGATACACTGAAATACGTCCACACCACAGACATGTTGCTTCAGACAAGCACGTGCAGGTCGCGGTTTCTGTTTGCGTCATCACAACATTTCGGCCGTATTGTTTCGGTGATAAAAGTCTTTCGGCCGAAAACCGAAAATGCACTTTTGGGCCATTTTCGGCCGAAAATTTTCGGCGGCCGAATATTCGGTGCATCCCTAAAATAAACAATAAAAAAAATGTTGACAGTTATGCACTGACAATGGAAGTGTTTGGGAAAAGCTCTCAACTGACTATCCCATATGGAGCAAGCATGCGTCTCATGAATGCATCATGCATAATACATATGGATCAGGGAGGGGTATTTTCTCCAAGAAGGAAAGTGACAAAGTGCCTCAAAAAATATATATATAAATAAATATCTAAATAAATAAAAAATAATAATAATATATATATATATATATATATATATATATATATATACACACATATATGAAGAGTTTGGTTCCAAAACGCTATAAATCCATTTTGATGAATTTGAGTAAAACTGTGTTTTCTTTAGCAAGAAAATGGGAAGATGAAAACCACTATTTTCGGTTTCAAATTTTCACATAGCATTTGTAGGTTATAATAACAATAAAAAATGAAATCCAGGTTTTGATTTCCAAAGATTTATTATAAAAACAGATCGTTTTTTCCCCCAAAATGCAATTAATCCAATAATTATTTTTTTTTCAAAATGCAATTAATCAAAATATTAATTTTAATTTTTCTTGTGCATACTATAAATCCATTGCTTTAATATAACAATATTCGGTAACACTTTAAGGGTTCATGTCGTGAATTATCATGAATTCATGGATAAATGAATTATGCATTAATTCATATTAATATCATCAGGAACTAACAACGTTTTTTTTAACAGTTCAACGTTTTTCATTCATGACTTCATGGATGAACAAAACCTTAATTAAAACATTAACTAAGACGAGCACATCATCATGAATTATGATTTATTAAGCATGATCTAACGTTATGCATAGGCCTATCGCTGTTGTCAACCTTGGGACGTCGCCGCTGAACTTTTTAACGGCGATCAGCTGTAAACTGGCTTGGTCCTGCTCGGTTTTCGTTGACTTTGAATAAAACAACTGAAAGTTTTCCAAAAGATCCTCTGGGGTCAGTGTGTCAGCGTGACAAAAGTTTGATGCTGTCGTGTGAGAACAAGCAACAGCCGGCATTTCCTCCTCCCGAGTAGGGATGCAGCGATTACCGGATTTCACACGTCACGGTTAATTAATCGTAAAGACTTTGCTACACCGTGTATTGTGCACGGGCAACTAACACAAAACGAAAACAAAATTACACCAGCGGTGGACCAGCTTAAAATGCTCATCAGTCACTATGGCAGAGGGACTAAGCAGCGGCGCTCTATTTCCACCGGAACCCCCCCCCCCCCCCCCCCCCCCTGTAATCGTTGCATCCCTACTCCCGAGTCCATCTTCTTCCTCACGTAAATGATTCGATTTCGATGTCACGTTTACCCATGCAGGATGCCTTACCCTCCGCAGGTTCACCAATGCTGTCAAAATTATTCATTTTTTTGTTTGTTTGTTGATCGAAAGGACAAAATAGGGAAAACATAGGAAGCCGGGTTAGTTAAAGTGCTGCCGTTACTGTTTACATTGCGTGGAATGGTGCGTTGTGATTGGTTTAGCGGATATGTGGCATTTTGCAGAAAAGGGAGACTGCCGTTTGTCGCGGTTTGGAAAGAAAGGGAGAAAACATTACATAATAACACGGCGGATATCCCATTTTACGTAAAATTAAACATTGTTTTGTATCTGGTCGGTATTGAAAAGTCAGATTTTTGCAGTAACTCATTTTTTTTTTAAATGGCGTTTATCGCGTTTTGGAACCAAACTCTTCATATATATATATATATATATATATATATATATATATAATTTAAAATGTAATGAGAAATGACAAATAGACATTTGTCACATGTAATACAATTGTCACGTATAACTAAATTAAAGTGACACTATCCAACACCAATGGAAATAGGCATTGTCTCTCTCATTCCCCTCCTTGTGAGGGAGTAACGGTAAAATCCAGACAAAAAGCCATGTGATTGGAGGAATCATCCCCATCAAACTATGATTGCGAAATCGGCTGTTTACCATGGGAATTACATAATGCCCATCTCATGTTTATAAACTTTCTGTAAAACAACCTGAATGGGTCAAAGTAGTGGGAATGGACCCGGATTCAAATGAATTCAATAAACTATTAATAATTTGTTTAAAAAAAAAAAAAAAAAATATATATATATATATATATATATATATATATAGAATATATACATTGTATCACTTGTTGCTTGCTTTAGTGTTTCACTCTGATTAGGACAATATTATAGGCTAATAATAATGATAATCAAGCATTTATTATTTTAGTTTTTATTTAAATTTGTCGCAAATTTAATTCTCAATTAAGTGTATGTCCGAAAAACTATCTGTTAACGGCCCTGATAATGATAGTAGAATAACAGTTAATAGTAACAAAATCTGCACAAAATATGTTTCCTGTTTTAACTTATTGATTGCTAAACAGTATATTTGTAAGCTAATTTTACAATATTAGAAATTATTGAAATTATTAAATATTTTTTTATTTTAGTTAGCAGTAAAGTTCAGAACTCTGACTATACTATTTAAGCATAAACATACAAAAATATTAGGCAATAGTACAGGCTATGTCTTAAATGTATAGTACACCCAACTTAATAAGATCCTCATTTCTACTTTCCAAGACTATTTTGTAATTATTTAACATCATTAGGCCTACTTTATTTGTCAAATATTGCTCTGTCATCTAATCTTCTTTTGCTGTTCACAGACCCACATTAAAGAGACCTCTTCTACATATTTATACGCCTCTCGCTGGCTTTTAACACTGCACAGGCCATTTAAATGCTAAGTAGCCTTGTCTTGTTCAGCCTATTTGATTATGGTCATACACTGGTCAGATGACCATCCATCAAGACTGGATTTGCACTTGTGAAATTTAATTATAAATGTATGCTTTCAAAATTCTTTCACATAAATCTTTTCAACTTTGGGATACAGCTATTATTTTCAATGGAGTGAAGGGTTCATACAGAAAGAGCATGTGGAAATATGTCAGCACTTGGTGATTTAACTTTACAAAAAAAAAACCCAAAAAAAACCTCTTTTACAATCCACAACGAAAAAATTGCTAAAAATGGTCTTCTTCATGACACCTTCTTCATTTAAAATATCATGTCAAGGAATGTATGTAAATTCTTGTCGAACCAATTTATACAATAATAAAATTCAGCTTGTGGAAACGCATTTCCACTTGCTTTTTCATCCAAGTTACAAAGCTACAAAGAGCTCCATTGAAGACAGCAGATTAGAATTTCTTCCATGGCAAACATGAGTGCACTTTTTCTCTAAGAGGCCAAGGGAGTTGACGGTGATAAATGGTAGTGGCAGAGGCACAGCAGCACCCACGTGGGGATTGGCACTGTCATCTGTTTTCATTTAGCCAGAGATTCATGGCACTCTTGCATGCAAAACGCGTGAAGATGCTCTACTGGAAATTGAGATGGTTAATTTCACTCACCCCACTCTTTCACCAGTCTTGGTCTATACGATTTGAAAGTGGATTTGTGTCCATTCGTTCATTCACTCTTTGCCAATATACCAATTAAACTCAATGTGCGTCTACAAAGCCTTTTTTTTCCAAAGAGGACTAGTTCACCCAATAATTTACATTTTGTCATTTACTTACCCTCATATCATTGCCTACCCATCATATGATGTTCTTACTCCCATGAGATTTGTATGGGGAACAGACCAAAATGTAAGCAATATTTTTATGACTTTTTAAAGAGAAAAAAATACAGAAGCTCAGAGCTTCTGATATGATCGATCTACTTTAGTTTTTCATGGAAAAAGAAAACATGAGGATAAGTTAATGAATACATTTTCATTTACAGTGCCGAATTGTCAATAGAAATAATGTTGATGGTGAAATACATTAACCATCTGTTACTTTGACATTATTAATTATAGGGGCAGTACAGCAAATATTGTAACAATACCACATCTGATTAATCTGACACATTTTAACACAGGATGTTAATTTGATTAAGAATACTGAAATAGTTTTGATATCTACTGTGTTGATTACAAACTATATTTGGAATACACATTCTATATATATATCTGCTGCTAATCTAATCTATTTCTTAATGAGTGAAATAGAACATAAAAATTATTAGTAAAGATCAAACTTTAGAAAAGAATCTTAAAGTCAGTGAGCAATTAAAGAGACGTTAAAACAGCCAAAGTAAACAATAACTTCACTTTCCTAATCCATTATACATTTGCACCTGAGATTATCAAGCAAAAAATGATGTACATTAGAGAACAAACCATTAGTACTGCTTTCATGTCAGTCTTCATGTAGGCTACAATATTCAATCAGTGGTAATTAAAACACAAAATTAAGCAGGGAGAAACAGTGGGAAAAGCTCATAGATGGAGTTGCATTTCTTTGTTATGAATCAAGCCTAGAGTTTGTGAAGGTAATCACAGTACAACATCCAGTCCTCAGCGAGATTTAAGTTTATCATTAAAGAAACCTACTGTAGAAACAGATCTAGTGGAACTGCACCAATGGCCAATCTACCTGAGAAATGCTTTGAAAATGTGAGTCGGATATGAAATATTGCAATCTAGAGCCACTATTCCAAACAACTAACGTAGGATAGAGTAAAGTAAGATGCATTCTGCAGTGTTGGGGAAAATACAACAGGAGAATGACAGGAAGGGTTAAAAAAGGCCTGCACAACTTCTAAAAATTGGTCTGAAATGTATGTTGACACTCAAAGGAAATTCTAACATTTTTAAATCTTGTCTATAAAGCTTCATCCGTTATCTTTAACCACTCATTCTCTATATCAGCCTTTACCACAGAGAAACGTATCAAGGGCAAACGCTGTATGAATGAATGAATATATAAAGAAAGTAGCCTATATAATAAAAAGAAAGAAATAATCAAAGATTGACTGTGGTGCAGAAGCACACTTGTTACCATAGAATATCAGCAAATGTTTATATTAAAGTGGCACTAATAGTATTATCTTATCTCATATACACTGATCAATATAGAAAGTCATCCAAGTTATATTGAACCATATAATTACTGTAATGGTAACTATGGTAAATTTTATCAGACACATAATAATAATAATAATAATAATAATAATAATAATTATTAATAAAGCTCCTTCGAACATTGTAAGTAGCTTTCAAAAGCTTTCTGCAATGTTTTATTTATTTATAATAATAATAAAGCCACCACTGTAGAAAAAGTAATATGGAAACATAGTATCAACATGTTTTTTTACCGAATAAATCTAAATACACCAGGTTAAAGCTACAGCAGGTTATATCAAAAAGGAATGCATGTTTTACACTTTTTTACAATGCAACAAATCCGTGCAAGGACCATCTTTTTGGTGGTTACCATGGTGACTTTAATAAGAGCCAACCGTCCCTTGCCAGTTTTAAGTATCCCATATAGTAAATCCCTAGACATTTATTGCTATGCATTTAACATAACAGATCGCTATTAGTGTGGGTAAAGTAGTGCAAAATGAAAATTCTACAAGTTAACAAAAAAATAATAATGACGTACAATCCACCACACGAGATTTAGGCTACAATATAGACAATCAATCCATTTTTTCATAATAGTCCACTTACCGGATGGTGCTGAAGTGTTTTCAATCTCGCACGTCACATAAACGAACAATCTTTGCGATATATTTCCACAAGTTTATATCAGATGTACGTTACTTCATGAAGATGTGGTTTATCACGGGCAGAACCCGCAGATGAAATTAAACGAGGTAAACTGAGGAGAACCGTAAATTGCGAGACGTTGTCAGTCAATAACGATGCAGTTTGTCAAAGTCGCCAAAGTTATTTCTGCTGATCGTCATATTTCACCTGCACGACTTGTTCGTTTTTGACATCCACTTAGAACTTCCATCCTATCAGATTTTTTTAACCAGCACCTGAAGGATGACTGCCCCTTTCTCTGCTTAAGAGTGAATTAAATCCTTTGGAAGCGCCTCAAAAAAAATTCAGGAAACAGCAGATAGATGGAGAGTTGAGTCGTATCACACACATGCGGTTACATGGCTTTTCAGATCGACACACTACCATATTACTCCTAATAGGAATGCAGTAAACAGTAGTCCATTGGTGTTCGATTCACAAATGAATCATCTTTTGAACAGCTTTTTTAGTGATTTGATTGATCCGATTCGTGCAGCATAGTGAATCACTTGACAGTGAGGACGGCGAATAATACTTCATACGACGCTGGATTCTGTAAAATAATAATTGGAGAAAAGGTGATTAACAGCTCTATGTTATTAAAACTTGTACTGCAACATGACACGTAAAATGACCTATGCGAACGAGGCATCAAACGAATCAGTGTACCGTTTCTTTTAAACAAACAGTCCGAACGAACCGACTAGTTCAAACGTACTCTCAATCTAAGTAGAATTGTGTGTAGAATATTAGAGCGTTAGTTCTGCTGATGAACTGTTCTTCAGCATTTAACTCTAAAATCCTTTTATTAGAAAACTCTTTGTAAGTATTTTTTTCATGTGAACATACATAGCAGCCTAGAGCTATAGAATGAGTTTTTGCCAAAATAGTTTTGCAGTGCTTTATGACAATATCCGAGTTAGCGCCTCCCTGTGGTCTATCACGTGTGTGAATATCTCTGGATTGAGTGTGGGTATTTTGAGACTTTCCTCCTCTCAATACACACTTGGATCTGTCCATTTGAGTTTAACAAATCAAAAAAATATCTGTTTGAGAGTAGGTGGCTGTAGTCAGTGGAGGAGTGAAATAAATGCACTCAAGTTCTCACTTCTTGTTGGATCAGCCACCTATGATATCAAAGGCAGATATCGCGTGATTCATGCTCATGTTCTTTGTTACTAATAGGGTAAGACGGGGTAAGATGCACCCCGTGGCACTGTTTCCCTTGACCATAGATGGCACAAAATCTACTCTCAACATTTGATGATTGAATGTGCTCTTAATTTTGAAATTTAATCTTAAACTATCTTTAGTCAGTCAAAACACTTTTTACGTTAACCACGTAGGCTAATCTAAGATTGTGTCTCTGAAAATAGTGATATGTGTCATTGTATTAGGCCTATGCTTTTTGTGTCCATTTGTTTAATCGGCATTTGTGGACATGAATTTTTTTGTTTTGTTTTTATTATTATAATTCATGGGGGTTTTATTCATTTCCATGAATTAGTTGTATGCCATGGCTTACATTACAGATATCTTTGCTATTCAAATTAGGCTAATTGAGTGAAATAATTTTAATTTTAGACTACTTCTAGGTTTACTTGTTTTAGAGCTAATTGTAACTTGTGAACTCATAATAACAATAACACATTTTTCGTTAGACTACTATATTTTAAAATGTTACAATTATTGCGCTCATCAAAACTAACTTCAAAATAATTATGTTGACCAAAAAATAATAATCTTTGTAGTGAAGTGTCGGCTTCAGTTGTTTGCAGGAACAAAAAAAAAGCATGTTGTTTCTTCCTGCATAAAGCATTTTTTTGTGTGTGTGATTTGTTGAATGATTTGTTGAAATTGTTGAATGAATGGTCAGCTGACTAAGTGACTCTTAAAGACAGTCTCTTGCCGCCATCTACTGACGTACCAATGTAACCTGCACTGAAATCTTTGAAAAATCCCTACCAACACAGAGACTGACCAACTGTCTAGTAACAATGTATCATTTATGATAATACTTTTAATCTCTGGATGAACAGAGGCATCCATACAATAGGAGAGCTATACATTGATGGCATTTTTGCATCCTTTTCATAATTGCAGTGTAAAATATACCGGGTAGCAGTTTCTTTAGATACTTGCAAGTTTGAAACTATATGTAAAAAAAAATGTGCAAAATTTTGAGATCTTCTCAGGCTCTTGTTTTGATCGATGCCTCCGACCCATGTCTTTCTTAGAAAAATCAATATCTTATATTTATGACACTTTGCAGTCTATCCGTCCAGTGATCTCCACTTCAATAAAAGCAAAATGGGAGGAAGAAATGGGCATTGTGATCCCAGACCCTATATGGGAAAAGAGTTTGAAACATACCCATCAATGTTCCAATAATGCTAGGCACTGTCTAATTCACTTTAAGATCCTACATCGTCTTCATTTTTCTAGGGAGAGATTACACAAAATATACCCTGAGAGTTAACCCCTCTTTGTGACAGATGCCTTGTTGCAGAAGACACGTTGCTTCACAGCTTCGTCCTGTGTCCCAAAGTTCAGATCTTTTGGTTTAATATCTTCAGTTTAATTTCTAAGATACTTAAAATACAATTGAAGCCTAATCCTCTCATTATTATTTTAGGAATTTCAGATGAAATTAATAGATTAAACAGTTAC